>JAZAYU010000044.1:5129228-5364828 GCA_038501625.1 Corbicula japonica | reverse complement strand
CATTATCCCATATGAATATGTCTTTGGAAAAATCCAATAACGGTCAAATTTGCACGGTTGTTAGAGATATTTGAGGTTAGCTTATGGCCGAAATTTTTGGGCTCTTGACCGCCGGCAGCCGGCTATTAAGGCAGCCAAACACTGTTAAAATAGAATAAAAATGACTACATTATCCCATACGAACGTGCCTTTGGAAATGTCCAATAACGGTCAAATTTGGACGGTTGTTAGAGATATTTGAGGTGAACTTATGGCCGAAATTTTGGGGCTCTTGACTGCCGGAAACCGGCTATTCCGGCAGCCAAACACTGTTAAAATAGAATAAAATGACTACATTATCCCATATGAACGTTCCTTTGGAAAAATCCAATAACGGTCAAAATTGCACGGTTGTTAGAGATATTTGAGGTGAGCTTTCGCGAAATTTCAGGGCTCTTGACCGCCGGAAACCGGCTATTCCGGCAGCCAAACACTGTTAAAATAGGAAAATGACTACATTATCCCATATGAACGTGCATTCGGAAAAATCCAATAACGGTAAAATTTGCACGGTTGTTAGAGATATTTCAGGTGAGCTTATATCGGAAATTTCAGGGCTCGACCGACGGCAACTGGCTATTCCGGCAGCCAAACACAGTTAAAATAGAATAAAATGACTGTATTATCCCATATGAACGTGCCTTTGGAAAGACCCAATAACGGTCAAATTTGCAGGGTTGTTAGAGATATTTGAGGTGAGCTTATGGCCGAAATTTCAGGGCTCTTGACCGCCGGCAACCGCTCTTCCAGCTGCCAAATGACGATATTATCCCATATGAACGTGCCTTTGGAAAAATCCAATAACGGTCAAATTTGCACGGTTGTAAGAGATAGTTGTGGTGAGCTTATGGCCGAAATTTCAGGGCTCTTGACCTCCGAAAATCGCTCTTCCGGCAGCCAAGCACTGTTAAAATAGAATAAAATGATTACATTATCCCATATGAACGTGCCTTTAGAAAAATCCAATAACTGTCAAATTTGCACGGTTGTTAGAAATATTTGAGGTGAGCTCATGGTAGAAATTTCAGGGTTCTTGACTGCCTGCAACCGGCTATTCCGCAGCCAAACACTGCTAAAATAGAATAAAATGACTACATTATCCCATATGAACGTGCCTTTGGAAAAATCCAATAACGATCAAATTTGCACGGTTGTAAGAGATATTTGAGGTGAGCTGATGGCCGAAGATTTAGGGCTCTTGACCGCCGGCTACCGGCCATTCCGGCAGCCAAACACTGTAACAATAGAATAAATGACTAAATTATCGCATATCAACGTGAATTTGGAAAAATCCAATAACGGTCAAATTTGCACGGTGGTTAGAGATATTTGAGGTGACCTTATGGCCGAAATTTCAGGGCTCTTGACCGCCGGCAACCGGCTATGCCGGCAGCCAAACACTGTTAAAATAGAATAAAATGACAAGATTATCCCATATGAACGTGTCTTTGGAAAAATTCAATAACGGTCAAATTTTCACGGTTGTTAGAGATATTTCAGGTGAGCTTATCGCCGAAATTTCAGGGCTCTTGACCGACGGCAACCGGCTATTCCGGCAGACAAACTCTGTTAAAATAGAATAAAATGACTATATTATCCCATATGAACGTGCCTTTGGAAAAATCCAATAACGGTCAAATTTGCAAGGTTGTTAAGGTGAGCTTATGGCCGAAATTTCAGGGCTCTTGACGGCCGGCAACCGGCTATTCCGGCAGACAAACACTGTTAAAATGGAATAAAATGACTACATTATCCCATATGAACGTGCCATTCGAAAAATCCAATAACGATCAAATTTGCACAGTTGTAAGAGATATTTCAGGTGAGCTTATATCGGAAATTTCAGGGCGCGACCGACGGTAACTGGCTATTCCGGCAGCCAAACACAGTTAAAATAGAATAAAATGACTGCATTATCCCATATGAACGTGCCTTGGGAAAGACCCAATAACGGTCAAATTTGCACGGTTGTTAGAGATATTTGAGTTGAGCTTGTGGCCGAAATTTCAGGGCTTTTGACCGCCGGCAACCGGCTATTCCGGCAGCCAAATACTGTTAAAATTCAAAAAAAATACATTATCCCATATGAACGTGCCTTTGGAAAAATCCAATAACGGTCATATTTGCACGGTTGTTAGAGATATTTGAGGTGAGCTTATGGCCGAAATTTCAGGGCTCTTGAGAGCCGGCAAACGTCTATTCCGGCAGCCAAACACTATTAAAATAGAATAAAATGACTACATTATCCCATATGAACGTGCCTTTGGAAAAAATCAAATAACGGTCAAATTTGTTCGGTTGTTAGAGATATTTGAGGTGAGATGATGGCCGAAATTTCAGGGCTCTTGACCGCCGGCAACCGGCTATTCCGGCAGCCAAACTCTGTTACTATAGTAAAAAATGACTACATTATTCCATATGAACGTGCCTATGGAAAAATCCAATAACGGTCAAATTTGCACGGTTGTTAGAGATATTTGAGGTGAGCTCATGGCCGAAATTTCAGGGCCCTTGACAGCCGGCAACCGGCTATTCCGGCAGCCAAACCCTGTAAAAATAGAATAAAATGACTACATTATCCCGTATGAACGTGGCTTTGGAAAAATCCAATAACGGTCAAATTTGCACGGTTGTTAGAGATATTTGAGGTGAGCTTATGGTCGAAATTGGAGGGCTCTTTACCTCCGGCAACCGACTATTCCTGCAGCCAAACACTGTTAAAATAGAATAAAATGACTACATTATCCCATATGAACGTGCCTTTGGAAAAATCCAATAACGATCAGATTTGCACGGTTGTTAGAGATATTTGACGTGAGCTTATGGCCGAAGTTTTAGGGCTCTTGACCGCCGCCAACCGGCCATTCCAGCAGCCAAACTCTGTTACTATAGTAAAAAATGACTACATTATTCCATATGAACGTGCCTATGGAAAAATCCAATAACGGTCAACTTTGCACGGTTGTTAGAGATATTTGAGGTGAGCTTATGGTCGAAATTTCAGGGGTCTTGACCGCCGGCAACCGGCTATTCCGGCAGCCAAACACTGTTAAAATAGAATAAAATTACTACATTATCCCATTTGAACCTGCCTTTGGAAAAATCCAATAACGGTTTAAATTTGCACGGTTTTTAGAGATATTTGACTTGAGCTTATGGCCGAAATTTCAGGGGTCTTGACCGCCGGCTACCGGCTATTCCGGCAGCCATACACTGTTAAAATAGAATATAAAGACTACATTATCCCATATGAACGTGCCTTTGGAAAAATCCAATAACGGTCAAATTTGCACGGTTATTCGAGATATTTGAGGTGAGCTTATGGCCGAAATTTCAGGGCTCTTGACCGCCGGCAACCGGTCTTCCAGCAGCCAAACACTGTTAAAATAGAATACAATGACTACATTATCCCATATGAACGTTCCTTTGGAAAAATCCAATAACGGTCAAATTTGCATGGTTGTTAGAGATATTTCAGGTGAGCTTATGGCCGACATTTCAGGGCTCTTGACCGCCGGCAACCGGCTTTTCCGGCAGCCAAACCCTGTTAAAATCAAATAAAATGACTACATTGTCCCATATGAACGTGCCTTTGGAAAAATCCAATAACGATCAAATTTGCACGGTTGTAAGAGATATTTGAGGTGAGCTTATATCGGAAATTTCAGGGCTCTTGACCGCCGGCATCCGGCTATTCCGGCAGCCAAACACAGTTAAAATAGAATAAAATGACTATATTATCCCATATGAACGTTCCTTTGGAAAAACCCAATAACGGTCAAATTTGCACGGTTATTAGAGATAGTTGAGTTGAGCTTATGGCCGAAATTTCAGGGCTCTTGACCGCCGGTATCCGGCTATTCCGGCAGCCAAACCCGGTTAAAATTAAAAAAAATGACTATATTATCCCATATGAACGTGCCTTTGGAAAAATCCAATAACGGTCATATTTGCACGGTTGTTAGAGATATTTGAGGTGAGCCTATGGCGTCTATTCCGGCAGCCAAACACTATTAAAATAGTATAAAATGACTACATTATCCCATATGAACGTGGCTTTGGAAAAATCAAATAACGGTCAAATATGCACGGTTGTAGGAGATATTTGAGGTGAGCTTATGGCCGAAATTTCAGGGCTCTTGACCTCCGGCAACCGGCTATTCCGGTAGCCACACTGTTAAAATAGAATAAAATGACTATATTATCTCATATGAACGTGCCTTTGGAAAAATCCAATAACGGTCAAATTTGCACTGTTGTTAGAGATATTTGAGGTGAGCTTTTGGCCGAAATTTCAGGGCTCTTGACCGCCGGCAACCGGATATTCCGGCAGCCAAACACTGTTAAAATACAATATAATGACTACGTTTACGCATATAAACGTGTCTTTGGAAAAATCCAATAACGGACAAATTTGCACGGTTGTTAGAGATATTTGAGGTGACCTTATGGCCGAAATTTCAGGGCTCTTGACCGCCGGCAACCGGCTATTCCGGCAGCCAAACACTGTTAAAATAGAATAAAATGCCTACGTTATCCCATATGAACGTGCCTTTGGAAAAATCAAATCAGGGTCAAATTTGCACGGGTGTTAGAGATATTTAAGGTGAGCTTATGGCCGAAATTTCAGGGTCTTGACGGCCGGCAACAGGCTTTTCCGGCAGCCACACTGTTAAAATAGAATAAAATGACTACATTATCCCATATGAACGTGCTTTTGGAAAAATGCAAGAACGGTCAAATTTGCACGGTTGCTAGAGATATTTAAGGTGAGCTTATGGCCGAAATTTCAGGTCTCTTGACAGCCGGGAATTGCCTATACCGGCAGCCAAACATTGTTAAAATAGAATAAAATGACTACATAATTCCATATGAACGTGCCTTTGGAAAAATCCAATAACGGTCAAATTTGCACGGTTGTTAGAAATCATTAAGGTGAGCTTATGGCCGAAATTTCAGGGCTCTTGACCGCCGGCAAACGTCTATGCCGGCAGCCACACAAAGATAAAATAGAATAAAATGACTACATTATCCCATATGAACGTGCCTTTGGAAAAATCCAATAACGGTCAAATTTGCACGGTTATTAGAGATATCTGAGGTGAGCTTATGGCCGAAATTTCAGGGCTCTTGACCGCCGGCAACCGGTCTTCCAGCAGCCAAACACTGTTAAAATAGAATAAAATGACGACATTATCCCATATGAACGTGCCTTTGGAAAAATCCAATAACGGTCAAATTTTCAGGGTTGTTAGAGATATTTGACGTGAGCTTATGGCCGAAATTTCAGGGCTCTTGACCGCCGGCAACCGGTCTTCCAGCAGCCAAACACTGTTAAAATAGAATAAAATGACGACATTATCCCATATGAACGTGCCTTTGGAAAAATCCAATAACGGTCAAATTTGCACGGTTGTTAGAGATATTTGAGGTGAGCTTATGGTCGAAATTTCAGGGTTCTTGACCGCCGGCAACCGGCTATTCCGGCAGCCATACACTGTTAAAATAGAATAAAATGACTACATTATCCCATATGAACGTGCCTTTGGAAAAATCCAATAACGGTCAAATTTGCACGGTTGTTAGAGATATTTGAGGTGAGCTTATGGCCGTTATTTCAGGGCTCTTGACGGCCGGCAACCGGCTATTCCGGCAGCCAAACCCTGTTAAACTAGAATAAAATGACTATATTATCCCACATGAACCTGCCTTTGGAAAAATCCAATAAAGGTCAAATTTGCACGGTTGTTAGAGATATTTGAGGTGAGCTTATGGCCGAAATTTTGGGGCTCTTGACCGCCGGCAACCGGCTATTCTGGCAGCCAAACACTGTTAAATAAGAATAAATGACTATATTGTGACCGAAGTGTCGAACCGCCGCAGCTGCACTTAAGATAGACTCTTACGGTAGGGTAGAGAGATTTTGGACTATCGAAAAGCAACGCTAGCAAAGATTGAAAATTTATCTAGTGTTATCAAATGTTTGAATACTGCCTTGTTATTATTGAAATAAAGTTAACTATAGTTATTAAATGTTAAAGACTGTATTGTTGTTATTGAAATCACTATGTCACGATAGTTAAAGTGAAGTTTACTATCGTTATTAAATGTTAAAGACTGTATTGTTGTTATTGAAATCACTATGTCCCCACGGATGAGACGATTGTTACGTTGGATCTGCAGGTAAGGTAACTGTTCCCTGTACGGATTTTCTGTGTACGGATTTTCTGTACGGATTTTCTGTGTACGGATTTTCTGTGCGGATTTTCTGTGCGGAACCGTACAGCTTGTACGGATTATGAGACTTGTAAGGATTTAAATGACGGGTATGGATTTGCCCAATACAAAAGACATCAGTGGTTTAAGCTTCTATTACTTCCAAAACTGTTTCCCTGTACGGATTTTCTGTGTACGGATTTTCTGTACGGATTTTCTGTACGGATCCGTACAGCAGCTTGTACGGATTTGGACGGTTTTACAGGAAATTTACCACTCAATGACAGTTGATGGCACACGAAAATTTAAATTTGGAAGAATATGTTGTACGGATTTTCTACCTGAAGTAACTGTACGGAATGTACGGCTGTTTATTTATTTATCTGGGAGTTTGACCAAGTATACCGTTCCAGCGGCTGGGAAGCTGCTGACTGACTGATTCTCGCAGTATTTATAGACTTTTGGGCATTAATCTTGTACGGCAAAATTCCCTTGTACGGAATTTTAAAAACCATAATCGGCCAATCAGAATGCCGTACGGATTATGCTTACCAATGGAAACAAAGCGCTGTCAAAGAACTCTAGTGTTCATGCGTCATGCATTAGTAAATAGATCCGTACACGATCCGTACAAACCTGATTTCAAAATAAAGAAGCAATATTATTGAAAACCATCGGTTGTCCAATACTCAACAGAAGAAGTGGTTCAAACTGGATATTACTGTAGTTAAAATGGATTGCGTCCGTTTCGTTTCGTCTGCGTCAGGAGGAACTTGTTTCCGTACATCAACTTGTTGGAATATTTTCACTGCTTGAATGACTGAAATGCGACTATTCCAGATAAACACAGATGCTCTTTGAAACTCAGTTAAAAGGTAAATCAGTGAGGGTTATGAATCATCACTTCTTTGGGGATAATTCAACTATATTTCATAATATATTGATATATGTTGCCGGTCCTGGCGATCCGTACAAAGAATTTTCGAACCTTGTAATAAAATGTTTGCAGCAAATTTCACTCCAAGATATTTAGCTGGATCTTATATCTAGCGTGTTCCCTGATTCTGGAATAACCCAGGGAATTACTAAGGGGTTAATTACATAACAGGTTCATCCTGTTACAAGATTATCCCATATGATCGTTCCTTTGGAAAAATCCAATAACAATCAAATTTGCCCGGTTGTTAGATATATTTGAGGCGAGCTTATGGCCGAAATTTTAGAATTCTTGACCGCCGGCAACCGGCTATTCCGGCAGCCAAACACAGATAAAATAGAATAAAATGACCACATTATCCCATATGAACGTGCCTATGGAAAAATCCAATAACGGTCAAATTTGCACGGTTGTTAGAGATATTTAAGGTGAGCATATGGCCGAAATTTCAGGGCTCTTGACAGCCGGCAACCGGCTACGCCGGCATCCAAACACTGTTAAAATAGAATAAAATGACTACATTATCCCATATGAACGTGCCTTTGGAAAAATCCAATAACGGTCAAATTTGCACGGTTAGAGATATTTGAGGTGAGCTTATGGCCGAAATTTCTGGGCTCTTGAACGCCGGCAACCGGCTATTCCGGCAGCCAAACACTATTAAAATAGAATAAAATGACTACATTATTCCATATGAACGTGCCTTTGGAAATGTTCAATAGCGGTCAAATTTGCACGGTTGTTAGAGATATTTGAGGTGAGCTTATGGCCGAAAATTCAGGGCTCTTGACCGCCGGTAATCGGCTATTCCGGCAGCCAAACACTGTTAAAATAGAATAAAATGGCTATATTATCACATATGAAAGTGGCTCTGAAAAAATCCAATAATGGTCAAATTTGCACGGTTGTTAGAGATATTTGAGGTGAGCTTATGGCCGAAATTTCAGGGCTCTTGACCGCCAGCAACCGGCTATTCCGGCTGCCAAACACTGTTAAAATAGAAAAAAATGACTATATTATCCCATATGAACGTGCCTTTGGAAAAATCCAATAACAATCAACGTTCCCCGGTTGATAAGAATATTTGAGGCGAGCTTATGGCCAAAATTTTAGAATTTTTGACCGCCGGCAACCGGCTATTCCGGCAGCAAAACAATGGTAAAATAGAATAAAATGACTACGTAATCCCATATGAACGTGCCTTTTGAAAAATCCAATCACGGTCTAATTAGCACGGTTGTTAGAGATATTTGAGGTGAGCTTACGGCCGTAATTTCAGGGCTCTTGACGGCCGGCAACCGGCTATTCCGGCAGCCAAACACTTTTAAAATAGAATAAAATGACTACATTATCCCATATGAACGTGCCTTTGGAAAATCCAATAACGGTCAAATTTGCACGGTTGTTAGAGATATTTGAGGTGAGCTTATGGCCGAAATTTCAGGGCTCTTGACCGCCGGAAACTGGCTATTCCGACAGACAAACACAGTTAAAATAGAATAAAATGACTATATTATCCTGTATGAACGTGCCTTTGGAAAAATCCAATAAGGGTCAAATTTGCACGGTTGTTAGAGATATTTGAGGTGAGCTGATGGCCGAATTTTCAGGGCTCTTGACCGCCGGCAAGCGGCTTTTCGGAAAGACAAACATTGTTAAAATAGAAAAAATGACTACATTATCCCATATGAACTTGCCTTTGGAAATATCCAATAACAATCAAATTTGCCCGGTTGTTAGAGGTATTTGTGGCGAGCTTATGGCCGAAATATTAGAATTCTTGACCGTCGGCAACCGGCTATTCCGGCAGCCAAACACTGTTAAAATAGAATAAAATGACCACATTATCCCATATGAACGTGCCTATGGAAAAATCCAATAACGGTCAAATTTGGACGGTTGTTAGAGATATTTGAGTTGAGCTTATGGCCGAAATTTCATGGCTCTTGACCGCCGGCAAACGTCTATTCCGGCAGCCAAACACTGTTAAAATAGAATAAAATGACTACATTATCCCATATGAACGTGCCTTTGGAAAAATCCAATAACCATCAAATTTGCACGGTTATTAGAGATATTAAAGGTTAGCTTATGGCCGAAATTTCAGAGCGCTTGACCTCCGGCAACCGGCTATTCCGAAAGCCACAACGTTAAAATAGAATAAAATGACTATTACCCAATATGAACGTGCCTTTGGAAAAATCCAATAACGGTCAAATTTGCACGGTTGTTAGAGATATTTAAGGTGAGCTTATGGCCGAAATATCAGGGCTCTTGACATCCAGCAAGCCGCTATTCGGGCAGCCAAACACAGTTGAAATAGAATAAAATGACTATATTATCCCATTTGAACGTGGCTTTGGAAAAATCCAATAACGGTCAAATGTGCACGGTTGTTAGACATATTTGAGGCGAGCTTATGTCCAAAATTTTAAATTCTTGACCGCCGGCAACCGGATATTACGGCAGCCAAACAAAGTTAAAATAGAATAAAATGACCACATTATCCCATATGAACGTTCCTTCGGCAAAATCCAATAACGGTCAAATTTGCACGATTGTTAGAGATATTTTTGAGGTGAGCTTATGGCCGAAATTTTAGAAATCTTTTCAGCCGGCAACCGGCTATTCCGGCAGACAAACACTGTTAAAATAGAATAAAATGACTACATTATCCCATTTGAAAGTGCATTTGGAAAAATCCAATAACAGTCTAATTTGCACGGTTGTTAGAGATATTTGAGGTGAGCTTATGGCCGAAATATCAGGGCTCTTGAACGCCGGAAACCGGCTTTTCCGATAGCCAAACACTGTTAAAATAGAATAAAATGACTACATTATCCCATATGAACGTGCCTTTGGAAAATCCAATAACGGTCAAATTTGCACGGTTGTTAGAGATATTTGAGGTGAGCTGATGGCCGTTATTTCAGGGCTCTGGACGGCCGGAAACCGGCTATTCCAGCAGCCAAACACTGTTAAAATAGAATAAAATGACTATATTATCCCACATGAACGTGCCTTTGGAAAAATCCAATAACAATCAAATTTGCACGGTTGTTAAAGATATTTGAGATGAGCTGATGGCCGAAATTTTGGGGCTCTTGACCGCCGGCAACCGGCTATTCCGGCAGCCAAACACTGTTAAAATAGAATAAAATGACTACGTGCCTTTGGAAAAATCCAATAACGGTCAAATTTGCACGGTTGTTAGAGATATTTGAGGTGAGCTTATGGACGAAATTTCAGGGCTCTTGACCGCTGGAAATCGGCTATTCCGGCAGCCAAACACTGTTAAAAGAGAATAAAATGACTACATTATCCCATTTGAACGTGCCTTCGGAAAAATCCAATAACGGTCAAATTTGCACGGTTGTTAGAGATATTTGAGATGAGCTGATGGCCGAAATTTCAGGGTTCTCAACCGCCGGCAACCGGCTATTCCGGCAGCCAAACAATGTTAAAATAGAATAAAATGACTATATTATCCCATACGAACGGGCCTTCGGAAAAATCCAATAACGGCCAAATTTGCACGGTTGTTAGAGATATTTGAGGTGAGGTCATTTCCGAATTTTCAGGGCTCTTGACCGCCGGCAACCGGCTATTCCGGCAGCCAAACACTGTTAAAATAGAATAAAATGACTACATTATCCCAGATGAACGTGCCTTTGGAAAAATCCAATAACGGTCAAATTTGCACGGTTGTTAGAGATATTTGAGGTGAGGTTATTTCCGAAATTTCAGGGCTCTTAACCGCCGGCAACCGGCTATTCCGGCAGCCAAACACTGTTAAAATAGAATAAAATGACTACATTATCCAATTTGAACGTGCCTTTGGAAAGATCCAATAACGGTCAAATTTGCACGGTTGTTAGAGATATTTGAGGGGAGCTTATGGCCGAAATCTCAGGGCTCTTGACCGCCGGAAACCGGCTATTCCGTTAGCCAAACACTGTTGAAATAGAATAAAATGACTATATTATCCTACATGAACGTGCCTTTGGAAAAATCGAATAACGGTCAAATTTGCACGGTTGTTAGAGATAATTGAGTTGAGCTTATGGCCGTTATTTCAGGGCTCTTGACGGCCGGCAACCGGCTATTCCGGCAGCCAAACACTTTTATAATAGAATAAAATGACTATATTATCCCACATGAACGTGCCTTTGGAAAAATCCAATAACGGTCAAATTTGCACGGTTGTTAGAGATATTTGAGGTGAGCTTATGGCCGAAATTTCAATGCTCTTGACAACCGGCATCCGGCTATTCCGGCAGCCAAACAATGTTAAAATAGAATAAAATGACTACGTGCCTTTGGAAAAATCCAATAACGGTCAAATTTGCACGGTTGTTAGAGATATTTGAGGTGAGCTTATGGACGAAATTTCAGGGCTCTTGACTGCTGGAAACCGGCTATTCCGGCAGCCAAACACTGTTAAAACAGAATAAAATGACTACATTATCCCATTTGAACGTGCCTTCGGAAAAATCCAATAACGGTCAAATTTGCACGGTTGTTAGAGATATTTGAGGTGAGCTGATGGCCGAAATTTCAGGGTTCTCAACCGCCGGCAACCGGCTATTCCGGCAGCCAAACAATGTTAAAATAGAATAAAATGAATATATTATCCCATATGAACGTGCCTTCGGAAAAATCCGAAAGCGGCCAAATTTGCACGGTTGTTAGAGATATTTGAGGTGAGGTTATTTCCGAATTTTCAGTGCTCTTGACCGCCATCAACCGGCTATTCCGGCAGCCAAACACTGTTAAAATAGAATAAAATGACTGCATTATCCAATATGAACGTGCCTTTGGAAAGATCCAATAACGGTCAAATTTGCACGGTTGTTAGAGATATTTGAGGTGAGCTTATGGCCGAAATTTCATTGTTCTTGACCGCCAGCAAACGGTCTTGCAGCAGCAAAACACTGTTAAAATAGGATAAAATGACGACATTATCCCATATGAACGTGCCTTTGGAAAAATCCAATAACGGTCAAATTTGCACGGTTGTTAGAGATATTTGAGGTGAGCTTATGGCCGAAATTTCAGGGCTCTTGACCGCCGGCAACCGGCTATTCCGGCAGCCAAACACTGTTAAAATAGAAAAAATGACTACATTATCCCATATGAACGTGCCTTTGGAAAAATCCAATAACAATCCAATTTGCCCGGTTATTAGAGATATTTGAGGCGAGCTTATGGCCGAAATTTTAGAAGTCTTGACCGCCGGCAATCGGCTATTCCGGCATCCAAACACTGTTAAAATAGAATAAAATGAATACATTATCCCATATGAACGTGACTATGGAAAAATCCAATAACGGTCAAATTTGCACGGTTGTTACAGATATTTGAGGTGAGCTTATTGCCGAAATTTCAGGGCTCTTCACAGTCGGCAACCGGCTATGCCGGCAGCTAAACACTGTTAAAATAGAATAAAATGACTCTATTATCCCATATGAACGTGCCTTTGGAAAAATCCAATAACGGTCAAATTTGCACGGTTGTTAGAGATATTTGTGGTAAGCATATGGTCGAAATTTCAGGGCTCTTGACTGCCGGCAACCTGCTATTTCGGCAGCCAACCACTGTTAAAATACAATAAAATGACTTCATTATCCCACATGAACGTGCCTTTGGAAAAATCCAATAACGGGCAAATTTGCAAGGTTGTTAGAGATATTTGAGATGAGCTTATGGCCGAAATTTCAGGGCTCTTGACCGCCGGCAAACGGTCTTCCAGCAGCCAAACACTGTTAAAATAGGGTAAAATGACGACATTATCCCATATGAACGTGCCTTTGAAAAAATCCAGATGTTGACCAATGGCAACCGATCTTCCAGCAGCCAAACACTGTTAAAATAGAATAAAATGAACGTGCCTTTGGAAAAATACAATAACAATCAAATTTGCCCGGTTGTTAGAGATATTTGAGGCGAGCTTATGGCCGAAATTTTTATTTTCTAATCGCCGGCAACCGGCTATTCCGGCAGCCAAACACAGTTAAAATAGAATAAAATGACAACATTATCCAATATGAACGTGCCTTTGGAAAGATCCAATTGCGGTCAAATTTGCACGGTTGGTAAAGATATTTGAGGTGAGCTTATGGCCGATATTTCAGGGCTCTTGTCAGTCGGAAACCGGCTATTCCGGCAGCCAAACGCTGTTGAAATGGAATAAAAAGACTATATTATCCTACATGAACGTGCCATTGGAAAAATCCAATAACGGTTAAATTTGCACGGTTGTTAGAGATATTTGAGGTGAGGGTATTTCCGAAATTTCAGGGCTCTTGACCGCCGGCGACCGGCTATTCCGGCAGCCAAACTATGTTAAAATAGAATAAAATGACTACGTTATCAGATATGAACGTGCCTTTAGAAAAATCCAATAACGGTCAAATTTGCACGGTTGTTAGAGATATCTGAGGTGAGCTTATGGTCGAAATTTCAGGGCTCTTGACCAATGGCAACCGATCTTCCAGCAGCCAAACACTGTTAAAATAGAATAAAATGTGGACATTATCCCAGATGAACGTGCCTTTGGAAAAATCCAATAACGGTCAAATTTGCACGGTAGTAAGCGATATTTGAGGTGAGCTTATGGTCGAAATTTCAGGGTCCTTGACGGCCGGCAACCGGCTATTCCGGCAGCCAAACTATGTTAAAATAGAATAAAATGACTACATTATCCCATATCAACGTGCCTTCGGAAAAATCCTATAACGGTCAAATTTGCACGTTGTTAGAGATATTTGAGTTGAGCTGATGGCCGAGTTTTCAGGGCTCTTGACCGCCGGCAACCGGCTACTCCGGCAGCCAAACACTGTAAAAAGAGAATAAAACGACTACATTATCCCATATGAACGTGCCTTTGGAAGAATGCAATAACGGTCAAATTTGCACGGTTTTTAGAGATATTTGAGGTGAGCTGATGGCCGAAATTTCAAGGCTCTTGACCGCCGGAAACTGGCTTTTCCGGCAGCCAAACACTGTTAAAATAGAATATAATGACTATATTATCCCGTATGAACGTACCTTTGGAAAAATCCAATAACGGTCAAATTTGCACGGTTGTTAGAGATATTTGAGGTGAGCTTATGGTCGAAATTTCAGGGCTCTTGACCGCCGGCAACCGGCTATTCCGGCAGCCAAACACTGTTAAAATAGAATAAAATGACTATATTATCCCATATGAACGTGCGTAATTAGGTATTGTGATAAGGTTTTTGAAACTTCTGGCAAAAATTTATTTTGGTCGATTAAAAATTCAAATGACGTTTTGAAAAAGCTTAAATCAAATAATTTTCGGGCGTTCTGTTTGTCTACTTATGATTTCTCAACATTATACACTTCGTTCCCTCATAATTTAATAAGAGAGAAACTAACCAGTCTCATTGAAAAAACGTTTGCTAGAGAAAATAAAATCTTCATCGCTTGTAATGAACATAGGGCATTTTTTACAGATGGTTCTTATGATAATTATACATTATGGACTTGTCAAGACCTTATAGAGTCGCTAACTTTCTTACTGGATAATATTTATGTTAGATTCGGTACCTCTATTTATAAACAAGTAATAGGCATCCCAATGGGTACGAATTGTGCACCCCTTGTTGCTGATCTGTTTTTATACTGTTATGAAAGAGACTTTATGTTATCTCTTTCTACATCAAGATGATATAATTACAGCTTTTAACAACACCTCGAGGTACCTTGATGATTTATTAAATATAGACAATAACCATTTTCCATTACTGATTAATAAGATTTATCCCAAAGAACTACAACTTAACAAAGCGAACACTTCAGAAAAGCAAGCAAACTTTCTCGATCTAAATCTGTCCATTGAAAATGGTTATGTCACTACTAAAATTTATGATAAAAGAGATGATTTTAATTTTAATATAGTAAATTTTCCGTTTTTAGACGGCGATGTTCCCCGTGCAACATCTTATGGTGTTTATATCTCACAGCTTGTTCGCTTTTCAAGAGCTTGCAACAATGTTAATGATTTCAATGAACGTAATCTTTGCATTACAGAAAAACTCTTAAAACAAGGTTATCGGTATCACAAATTAAGGACAACCTTTTGCAAGTTTTATCGCCGATACCCAGATTTAATTCATAAATACAAATGCAGTTTAAAATCACTTTTGCAACAAGGTATTTCACAACCAGTTTTTTATGGAGATTTAATTTATAAACTTAAAAAGATTCAAGGCAGTGTTAATTTCTCCCGGTTATTCGTAAAAACCATCTGTAAATTTAAAAAGAAAGGTTACCAACATGATATCTTACAGCGCTCTGCAGGCCTGGTGATTAACCCTTCTACAGTTGATCATTATGCTTAACTCTTTGGTTGCACGACGGTGGCAGGGGTTTAAGAGTTTATGAAGGTTATTGGGGAAATCTTTTCTTAAAAGAACCTAGAAACTCGATTTGTTTCTTTTATCCCTGTCATCGTGTTCTTGCTGATTTTACTCCAGGAGCTCTGGTCTCGGTAAGATCATTGAGTACCCCTTTCGGCTTTGCAATGCTCTTAGCTTCTTATGTTTTATATGTTTGTGTGCTTTTGCATGCAACATTGTTAAGCAGATAAGTGGGTTGGAGTCTTTTCACCAAGACAACTTGTACTTGTTTTGTGATTTGAGAACCTGTTGGGGCAAGTGTGAGGTTGGTGCACCCTAGAACCTGGTTTAAACCCCCAGTGGCAATTTGATTTGCCACTGACCGTTCCAAGGCGGTAACCCCTCGGGTTCTCATTTTTGTTTATTGTTAGTGGTGTCTTTTTTGAAACTGATTATTTTATTAACCATGCTCTCTCCCCCTCTCTTCTTCTTGACTGTGTGGGGAGGCTGTTTTTTCTGAATGTGGCGATTCCTGATATGCATATTTCACCTTTTCTTTGGAAAAATCCAATAACGGTCAAATTTGCACGGTTGTTAGAGATATTTGAGGTGAGCTTATGGTCGAAATTTCAGGGCTCTTGACCGCCGGCAACATGCTATTTCGGCAGCCAACCACTGTTAAAATACAATAAAATGACTATATTATCCCATATGAACGTGCATTTGGAAAAATCCAATAACGGTAAAATTTGCACGGTTGTTAAAGATATTTCAGGTGAGCTTATGGCCGAAATTTCAGGGCTCTTGACCGTCGGCAACCGGCTATTCCGGCAGCCAAACACTGTTAGCATAGTGCAAAATGACTAAATTATCCCATATGAACGTGCCTTTGGAAAAATCCAATAACGGTCAAATTTGCACGGTTGTAAGAGATATTTGAGGTGAGCTTATGGCCGAAATTTCAGGGCTCTTGACAGCCGGAAACCGGCTATTCCGACAGCCAAACACTGTTCATATAGAATAAAATGACTACATTATCCCATATGAACGTGCCTTTGGAAAAATCCAATAACGGTCAAATTTGCACGGCTGTTAGAGATATTTGAGGTGAGCTTATGGCCGAAATTTTAGGGCTCTTGACTGCCGGCAACCGGCTATTCCGGCAGCCAAACAAAGTTAAAATAGAATAAAATGACTACATTATCCCATATGAACGTGCCTTTGGAAAAATCCAATAACGGTCAAATTTGCACGGTTGTTAGAGATATTTGAGGTGAGCTTATGGCCGAAATTTTAGGGCTCTTGACTGCCGGCAACCGGCTATTCCGGCAGCCAAACACTGTTAAAATAGAATAAAATGACTACATTATCCCATATGAACGTGCCTTTGGAAAAATCCAATAACGGCCAAATTTGCACGGTTGTTAGAGATATTTGAGGTGAGCTTATGGCCGAAATTTCATTGCTCTTGACCTCCGGCAACCGATCTTCCAGCAGCCAAACAATGTTAAAAGATAATAAAATGACTACATTAACCCATATGAACGTGCCTTTGGAAAAATCCAATAACGGTCAAATTTGCACGGTTGTTAGAGATATTTGAGGTGAGCTTATGGTCGAAATTTCAGGGTTCTTGACCGCCGGCAACCGGCTATTCCGGCAGCCAAACTCTGTTAAAATAGAATAATATGACTACATTATCCCATATGAACGTGCCTTTGGAAAAATCCAATAACGGTCAAATTTGCACGGTTGTTAGAGATATTTAAGGTGAGCTTATGGCCGAAATTTCAGGGCTCTTGATCGTCGGCAACCGATCTTCCAGCAGCCAAACACTGTTAAAATATAGTTAAATGACCATATGAACGTGCCTTTGGAAAAATCCAATAACGGTCAAATTTGCACGGTTGTTAGAGATATTTGAGGTGAGCTTATGGTCGACATTTCAGGGCTCTTGACCGCCGGCAACATGCTATTTCGGCAGCCAACGACTGTTAAAATACAATAAAATGACTACATTATCCCATATGAACGTGCCTTTGGAAAAAGCCAATTACGGTAAAATTTGCACGGTTGTTAGAGATATTTGGGGTGAGCTTATGTCAGAAATTTCAGGGCTGTTGACCGCCAGCAACCAGCTATTCAGGCAGCCAAACACTGTTAAAAGAGAATAAAATGACTACATTATCCCATATGAACGTGCCTTTGGAAAAAATCCAATAACGGTAAAATTTGCACGGTTGTAAGAGATATTTCAGGTGAGCTTATGGCCGAAATTTCAGGTCTCTTGACCGCCGGCAACAGGCTATTCCGGCAGCCAAACACTCTTAAAATAGTGTAAAATGACTACATTATCCCACATGAACGTGCCTTTGGAAAAATCCAATAACGGTCAAATTTGCACGGTTGTTTGAGATATTTGAGGTGAGCTTATGGACGAAATTTTGGGGCTCTTGACCGCCGGCAACCGGCTATTCCGGCAGCCAAACACTGTTAAAATAGAATAAAATGACTACATTATCCCATATGAACGTTCCTTTGGAAAAATCCAATAACGGTCAAATTTGCACGGTTGTTAGAGATATTTGAGTTGAGCTTATGGCCGAAATTTTGGGGCTCTTTACCGCCGGAAACCGGCTATTCCGGCAGCCAAACACTGTTAAATAAGAATAAAATAACTACATTATCCCATATGAACGTGCCTTTGGAAAAATTCAATAACGGTCAAATTTGCACGGTTGTTAGAGATATTTGAGGTGAGGTTATTTCCGAAATGTCAGGGCTCTTGACCGCCGGCAACAGGCTATTCCGGCAGCCAAACACTGTTAAAATAGTGTAAAATGACTACATTATCCCATATGAACGTGCCTTTGGAAAAATCCAATAACGGTCAAGTTTGCACGGTTGTTAGAGATATTTGAGGTGGGTTTATGGCCGAAATTTCAAGGCTCTTGACCGCCGGTAACCGGCTATTCCGGCAGCCAAACACTGTTAAAATAGAATAACATGACTACATTATCCCACATGAACGTGCCTTTGGAAAAATCCAATAACGGTCAAATTTGCACGGTTGTTAGAGATATTTTTAGTTGAGCTTATGGCCGAAATTTCAGGGCTCTTGACAGCCGGTAACCGGCTATTCCGGCAGCCACACACTGTTAAAATAGAATAAAATGACTATATTATCCCATATGAACGTGCCTTTGGAAAAATCCAATCACGGTCAAATGTGCACGGTTGTTAGAGATATTTTTAGGTGAGCTTATGGCCGAAATTTCAGGGCTCTCGACAGCCGGTAACCGGCTATTCCGGCAGCCAATCACTGTTAAAATAGAATGAAATGACTATATTATCCCATATGAACTTGCCTTTGGAAAAATCCAATTACGGTCAAATTTGCACGGTTGTGAGAGATATTTGAGGTATGCTGATGGTCGAAATTTCAGGGCTCTTGACCGCCGGCAACCTGGTATTTCGGCAGCCAAACACTGTTAACATACAATTAAATGCCTACATTTTCTCACTTACTAGACTGAAAAATCTCTATTTTTAACCGTGTGAGATTTTCTTATCTCGCATGGCCTTATCTAACACTCCGCGTGCGAGTTCGCGTACTTTCGTATTATTGCGCACCATATTAATTACGCGAAAGAAATAGTTCTCTAAAATTCTTGTGTTTTTTTTTTTAATTTAAAGAATTTTGTTTGAATCTTTAAGAAGTAAGTGAGAAAAATAATCAATCATTAGTATTCGGCCAAGATCGCGGTATCCCAACCCTCGGGCAATGCTTTCCAGACGGAAACTCGGCACAGCCTCGTTTCCGTCTGGAAAGCATTACCCTCGGGTTGAGATACCTTGATCTTCGCCGAATACCAATGATAGATTCTCTTTATCCCATATGAACGTGCCTTTGGAAAACTCCAATAACAGTCAAATTTGCACGGTTGTTAGAGATATTTGAGGTGAGCTTATGGCCGAAATTTCAGGGCTCTTGACCGCCGGCAAACGTTTATTCCGGCAGCCAAACAAAGTTAAAATAGAATAAAATGACAATATTATCCCATATGAACGTGCCTTTGGAAAAATCCAATAACGGTCAAATTTGCAAGGTTGATAGAGATATTTGAGGTTAGCTTATGGTCGAAATTTCAGGGCTCTTGACAGCCGGCAACCGGCTATTCCGGCAGCCACACTGTTAAAATAGAATAACATGAATATATTATCCCATATGAACGTGCCTTTGGAAAAATCCAATAACGGTTGTTAGCGATATTTGAGGCGAGCTTATGGCCAAAATTTTAGAATTCTTGACCGCCGGCAACCGCCTATTCCGGCAGCCAAAAAAGGTAAAAAAAAATTAAAATGACCTCATTATCCCATATGAACGTGCCTTCGGACAAATCCAATAACGGTCAAATTTGCACTCTTGTTAGAGATATTTGAGGTGAGGTTATTTCCGAAATTTCAGGGCTCTTGACCGCCGGCAACAGCTTTTCCGGCAGCCAAACAATGTTAAAATAGAATAAAATGACTACGTTATCCCATATGAAAGTGCCTTTAGAAAAATCCAATAGCGGTCAAATTTTCCACGGTTGTTAGAGATATTTGAGGTGAGCTTATGGCCGAAATTTCAGGGCTCTTGACCGCCGGCAACGGGCTATTCCGGCAGCCAAACACTGTTAAAATAGAATAAAATGACTATATTAACCCACATGAACGTGCATTTGGAAAAATCCAATAACGGTAAAATTTGCACGATTGTTAGACATATTTAAGATGAGCTTATGGCCGAAATTTCAGGTCAATTGACCGCCGGCAACCGGCTATTCCGGCAGCCAAACATTGTTAAAATAGAGTTAAATGACTGCATTATCCCATATGAACGTGCCTTTGGAAAAATCCAATAACGGTCAAATTTGCCCAGTTGTTAGAGATATTTGAGGTGCGCTTATGGCCGAAATATCAGGGCTCTTGACCGTCGGCAACCGGCTATTCCGGCAGCCAAACACTGTTAAAATATCATACAATGACTACATTATCCCAAAATTATGAACGTGCCTTTGGAAAAATTCAATAACGGTCAAATTTGTACGGTTGTTAGAGATATTTGAGGTGAGCTTATCGCCGAAATGTCAGGGCTCTTGACCGCCGGCAACGGGCTTATCCGGCAGCCAAACACTGTTAAAATAGAATAAAATGACTATATTATCCCATATGTACGTGCCTTTGGAACAATCCAATAACGGTAAAATTTGCACGATTGTTAGAGATATTTAAGATGAGCTGATGTCCGAAATTTCAGGTCAATTGACCGCCGGCAACCGGCTATTCCGGCAGCCAAACATTGTTAAAATAGAGTTAAATGACTGCATTATCCCATATGAACGTGCCTTCGGAAAAATCCAATAACGGTCAAATTTGCACGGTTGTTAGAGATATTTGAGGTGAGCTTATGGCCGAAATTTGGGGGCTCTTGACTGCCGGCAACCGGCTATTCCGGCAGCCAAACACTGTTAAAATAGAATAAAATGACTATATTATCCCATATGAACGTGCCTTTGGAAAAATCCAATAACCATCAAATTTGCATGGTTGTTAGAGATATTTGAGGTGAGCTCATGGCCGAAATTTCAGGGCTCTTGACAGCCGGAAACCGGCTATTCCGGCAGCCAACCACTGTTAAAATAGAATAAAATGACTACATTATCCCATATCGAGGGCTCAACGCAACACTGTCGTAACTCAACTTTTTTTCAAAAATCATTTTTTTTTTGAATTTTTGGAATACTTAATGTATAATTCATATGGTCATAAAATATTTCCTATAAATTCCAAATACATCCTACTGAAAATCATTAATTGGGAAAATGTCGTATCTCAATGTAGACTTTTTTTGTTATGCAACACTGTAGTAACTTGAGTTACATACAGTGTTGCACAACAAAACATATCAGTAATTATTTTAAAATCTGTGCAACACTGTAGTATCTCATTTTTTTGTAGTGTAACTGCAAATTATCTTGGAGATGATGTGTTATGGCATTATATAAACTTACATTACATCTTGTTTGTGAAAAAAAATAGGGTGGGGGTAGAAAAGTAACATTTTTTCATTGTGAAGGTAAGCTTGTTTGGACGAAAGTCAGGAAAGTAATCAGTGGTTATATCTTACTGAATAAAGGCAGACCAATAAGGTAGGTTGTCAATAATTAGACAATCATGTGATAAGTACATTTAGAAATAGTATATCAGCTTAATGTTTTACAAATTTGATATCGGTATGTTCTCTTGATGAGCATCGATCACTGGAAATGCTTGTATACTTATTTTGTACTATCTACCATTAGGTCTTATACAATCTTTAACAGTATCAAATGACTTTTTACTTATCTGTAATCAGTTCTACCATAAGATATATGGTTTGCTTAAAATTTAAATATGGGATATAAGGCATGTTTCTGAAAAAAAGCCCCCCTATACATTTCACCCTTAAAATGTAGTTCAGCTTAATACTATTATGTTAATAGCCCTCCTAATTTTTGTTTGTTTCAATATTTTACCCTGTTTCATATCGGTCATATTTTCACAATTTTCTTTTTGTCTGTTAATGGTGGTTGAGTGTTGAGAATTTAACTTTACTTTGGTGCAGCTACACTTACATACATGTATTTAAATATTAAAATTTGGCTGAATTGAGATTTAAAAAATATGTATTGAAAGTTGAAAGTTGAAAGGCATAAAAACTATTTCAGGCTGGGTTTGATTCAACCTTTCATGGACTGTAATGTTTGATTGAGCCTGTTCATGGACTGTAATGTTTGATTGAGCCTGTTCATGGACTGTAATGTTTGATTGAGCCTGTTAATGGGCTGTAATGTTTGATTGAGCCTTTTCATGGGCTGTAATGTTTGATTGAGCCTGTTCATGGGCTGTAATGTTTGATTGAGCCTGTTCATGGGCTGTAATGTTTGATTGAGCCTGTTCATGGGCTGTAATGTTTGATCGATCCTGCTCATGTGCTGCAATGTTTGATTGAGGCTATTCATGGAATGTAATACATGTATTTGATTGAGCCTGTTCATGGGCTGTAATGTTTGATTAAGCCTTTTTATGGACTGTAATATTTGATTGAGCTTGTTCATAGGCTGTGCTGTAATGTTTGATTGAGCCTGTACATAAGCTGTGATGTTTGATTGAACATGTGTATGGACTTTAATGTTTGATTGAGCCTCTTCATAGACTGTGATGTTTGACTGAGCCTTTTCTTAGACTGTGATGTTTGATTGAGCCTGTTCATGAACTTTAATGTTTGATTGCGTTTGTTCATGGACTGTAACATTTGATTCAGCCTGTGTTTGGATTCTAATTATGTTTGATTGAGCCTTTTCATAGATGGTGATATTTGATTGAGACTGTTTATTAACTTTAATGTTTGATTGAGTCTATTTAAAAACATCGGTAATTTTAGTTGTCGGTCAATGTTTTGATAGAGATGCATTTGAAAAGCAAGACAGAAACTGTAAAACAGCTGATGCATTTACTGGTGTTAAAATTGAGGCACAACTGCTAAATCCGTAATAGTATACATGTAATGAACAGGACAATCAATAACTTATTCAATAACCGGACATAACGACCTTATTAAGCATGTGCATTTAATGAAACAGCAAAAGAAATGTGCGTTATGGTTAGTTGATAATGTGTAAACATTGATTGTAAAATATTATTTTAGTACGTTTGTTTATACATGCATTCGGTTGAACAATTAGATGGGCCTCATAATAATATCCCTTGGTTGGACAGCTAGAAGTACTGTTATAATTGAAGTTGCACATGAAAAGCATGTATAATTATACAGTATAAATTGAGAAGGCTGTACCCTTCCCTAGAACTGTGATGTTTGGTTGAGCCTGTTTATGGTCTGTAATGTTTGATTGTGCTTGTTCACAGACTGATGTTTCGTTGACTGAGCCTGTACATGGGTTGTAATGTTTGATTGAGCGTGTTCATGTACTTTAATGTTTGATTAAGTCTGTTAATGAACTGTAATGTTTGATTAAGCCTGTTCATAGACTGATGTTTGATTGAGCCTGTACATGGGTTGTAATGTTTGATGTGCATATTACTGACTTTGTTGCTTACCCAAAGGTTGAGTGCACAACATTATTTACACAAGTAAACAGTTTAAATTTTGATCGTTCCCAAAGAAGCATGCATCATTCAATGAAGTTTTTTTCAGATAAATTAAATTCCTTGAGAATGATAACAGATTGGTTATCAAGAAACAATAGGTTCAACTTATGGCAACAGAATTTTGACAGGTAATCTGAGAATATTAATCCTGCTTATTATAATTGTTTGATCACATTACTGGCAATTAAATTAGTGGTACAACATACCATTATTTGGCTAGTAAACATGTGAGTTTGCTGATCTGAGCTGTATAGTACTGTAAAATGGAATATTCTTGTTAATACCAAAATTTTAAATTAACAACTAAATTTCATTACGATGTAACTATCAGTATTTTTTTAATGTTGCACAATTTATCCACTCCTTCATAATAACCAAACAAATTCTATAAAGGAATTCCTAACAGACAATCAAGCACTTTACAATGGAATAATTAATGTATGCCCCCCCCCCCCCCTCTTCCACCTCTGCATCCCAACCCTGTCCCAGGCAAAAAAAAATATTCTACAAAATCATATTTATCATATTTATCAGTCTGTCATAAATACCTAGGTATAACAGCATAATCTTTACTGTTAGTTTCATATAATAGGTCATAATGATGCATAGAGTTTGCTAGTTGTCAACAAATTCTGAGGGTTTCATTACCTTACAATACAGGTTTAGAGATTCAAAGACATGTTCTTTTATTTAAATGTTACATATACATGTATTTATTCACTTTTCATCAAGCAAAAAGATACAAAACATTGTAAAATTTTGAGTTACGACACTGTTGCACAAAGTTTAATCCGACATTTTATAAATTTTGAAGTGGAAAACTGTCGTAAGTCAGAATTTTGTCTAAATCATTTTTACATTTTACATTAAATAAAAACATATTTTTTTTTAAAGTTGAATATTTTGCCATGAGTTTTCATAAAAATATCATTAATATCAACAGTTTTAAGAATTGGAGAACGTTTTTTTCTTCTCCTGAACATTTTTCAAAAAGTGGGTTACGACAGTGTTGCGTTGAGCCCTCGATATGAACGTGCCTTTTGAAAAATCCAATAACGGTCTAATTTGCATGGTTGTAACAGATATTTGAGGTGAGCTTATGGCCGAAATTTCAGGGCTCTTGACCGCCGGTAACCGGCTATTCCGGCAGCCAAACACTGTTAAAATAGAATAAAATGACTACATTAATCCATATGAACGTTCCTTGGGAAAAATCCAATAACGGTCAAACTTGCATGATTATTAGAGATATTTGAGGTGAGCTTATGGCCGAAATTTCAGGGCTCTTGACCGCCGTCAACCGGCTATTCCGGCAGCCAAACACTGTTAAAATAGAATAAAATGACTACATTATCCCAAAATTATGAACGTGCCTTTGGAAAAATCCAATAACGGTCAAATTTGCACGGTTGTTAGAGATATTTGAGGTGAGCTAATGACCGAAATTTCAGGGCTCTTGACCGCCGGCAACCGGCTATTCCGGCAGCCAAATACTGTTTACACATTTTGTTCTATTTTAATAGAATAAAATGACTACATTATCCCATATGAACGTGCCTTTGGAAAAATCCAATAACAGTCACATTTCCACGCTTGTTAGAGAAATTTGAGGTGAGCTTATGGCCGAAATTTCAGGGCTCTTGACCGCCGGCAACCGGCTATTCCGGCAGCCAAACACTGTTTAAATAGAATAAAATGACTACATTATCCCATATGAACGTGCCTTTGGAAAAATCGAATAACGGTCAAATTTGCACGGTTGTTAGAGATATTGGAGGTGAGCTTATGGCCGAAATTTCAGGGCTTTTGACAGCCGGCAACCGGCTATTCCGGCAGCCAAACACTGTTAAAATAGAATAAAATGACTACATTATCCCATATGAACGTGCCTTTGGAAAAATCCAATAACGGTCAAATTTGCACGGTTGTTAGAAATATTTGAGGTGAGCTTATGGCCGAAATTTCAGGGCTCTTGACCGCCGGCAACCGGCTATTCCGGCAGCCAAACACTGTTAAAATAGAATAAAATGACTATATTATCCCATATGAACGTGCCTTTGGAAAAATCCAATAACGGTCAAATTTGCACGGTTGTTACAGATAAATGAGGTGAGCTGATGGCCGAAATTTCGGAGCTCTTGATCGCCGGCAACCGGCTATTCCGGCAGCCAAACATGGTTAAAATATAATAAATGACTACATTATCCCATATCGTCGGGTTACAGCAAAAACGCAGTATATACATATTTTTGGTAAAATCACTTTTTTACATAAAGACATGCAGTTTTGTCATTTGCACATTGTCAAAAAATTTCAGGACTGTAGGTAATGTCGTTTAGAAGATATTGACTTGTGACTGAATCAAGTATTGATTTGCCTATGTTTTTCCTAGAACCATAACCCTGTATATTGATGTGCTCTCTATAATGTCACACATATACAAGAAAAAATTAAGCTAAAACCCCGCATTTCAAAATACAACTACTTTGCATTAACAAATTTGCTATATATGCAACTAATTTGCAAGAGCAAAAACCTCAGTTTTAGAAATACGATGTTTTTGCACATACAAAAATGGTAATCATTGTGAGTGCTGTTTGAGCAAAATCAAAGCATGAGAAGATGCAAGGCTACAAGTCAGTAAGATTTTAACAAGCGGTTGGTGCAGAGACCAAGTATTTAAAACTGATGTGTTTTAGTACTGACAGATTGCCAAATGAATTGTTTAAAGGTCAGCCCAATCCATGTATGAACAGAAACTATAGTTTTGCTGGAAACATTTAACTTTTTGACAGCTATTTGGGTGATAAAAACAAGTATATTTGACTTCAATTTATAGCGATTAAACAAATAATAAGTACATTAAAGCAGAAACACTCTCTGAGAAAACAAGGACTAACAGTCAGAAGAAGTGGCTGTCCAATATTGTAACAATAATTAAAATTTAACGCAAGTGATTGATATCAGTATAGTTCAACTCCATAATTATAAAAGCAAATGAAGGACAGGTAGACAAAGTTTTGAACTCACATAGTTTTCTTCTAAGGAGCAATAAGCGAAACAAGTCTTGAGTTGAATCATTGTAATCATCTTCAAGTAAAGTAGCACACTCTCTGCCATTAGCTGTTGCTACTTTACTGGAAGATGATTACAAAGACACTGATGCAAATCAAGACTTGTTTCGCTGGTCTAGTCTTACAGTGAAAATTGACCAAGAAATGATCACAATACAACCTTCACTAAGTACTGTGTAGTTCTCGCATGGAAGAAATATGTCTTGCCCACATATCGGTATTCAGTGTTCTTGAATATTATTATGCTTGTGAAACATTAGCAAAGGCTGCCTGATCATTGGAAAGTAAACATATGGATTGCTTGGATTGGAGGAACCCAAGATTTTAACACCAGTCAAGCAAGAACTATCATGAAAATGTTAAGCAAATCTTGAAAACTGAAAAACGTAAAAGACTGAATTGAGTGGCAATGACTACATTAAAGCACCTTATTATGACAGACAGCCGCAAAATTAAGACCAACCTGCTATATAGACTATTACATGTATTTCAAAGCACTTTGAACACTTTTGCACTGTTTTCCAACCTTATATTAAGACCAGCTCTCTAGAAAGACCACTTTAAGTACTGTCTCAGGGGTGGTCTTAATAGCAAGGTTGCACTGAATACATTGGCAACTGGTAAACAGATGCTAATAAAACAATGAAGAAATGTAAGTGTTCACATTGTAGGTAGAAGTGCAGCAAAGGAGGATAAAACATACTTGAAACATTTTTAGAGATGTGGGGTCTTATGAGAGACAGAAGTATTTCTTCAGGAAAAAATAACACTAATTGGTAATGACTGTGGAACAAAATGTTAAAAAAGTAACATGAATATCCACATTATTAATATTTAAGTATGCAAAACGCTTTGTTTTCTTAAAATGTTAGATGTTAGTGAGCCCAACATGCGTAGGGCATTAGCCAATAAAGTAGCTGATAGTTTTGAAGGTAAAGAACGATGGAAAATGCACCTTATGTGTATGGCAACATAATTATTAGATCCTTCTCTATTGTAGCCTCACATTATATTAGAAAAACAATTAAGGGGTAGGTGGCAGGTAAGCATAAGTGTTAAGTCAGTGTGATGTATTATATAAGGAAATTTTGTTTCTTTGATCTGTGCATTTACAAAACGGCGAGTTACCTACGGTCAGAGGTGAGTGGAAAAAGAAGATTTTGTGAAATTTCTATAAGAATATAAATTTACATGTATGTGCAATCTCTACGTCAATCAGTTGAACATGTAGTTTTGCAATCAGATGCATGTACAGGGTGAAACAGAAACAAAATATTGGCATCAAATCTCCTGTATGCAGTGAGAAGTAATCATTATTATTAAACAAATAGATAACAACTTCCTTGAATCAGGCCAAACACACATTGAATGTGACAGCATGCATGCTCTGATTGAGTTTGCTGAGATGAATGCTAGTCAGTGGATTCAAATCATGACAATGGCCAGCCTTGTCAAGCCATACACTATTGTTCCCATAAAATACCAAATTATAGTGCCTCTAGCTGGGAGCGAACCCGCACCGTAACGGCGACAGCGCCTAGCCCTGCAATTCCTGCGACACAACCGACTGAGCTAACCGGGACAACCCCCAAAAAAGGTTGATCGGATAGCCCTGATATACGTAACAATCACTGCATGACATCGGTAACGTGTTATTTTACTGATAACAGTACTGACTATATGTACGGGGAGACTTTTTACGGCCGCCACACTGCACAAATAGCGCTAATGTGAATTTCAAATTATAGTGCCTCTAGCTGTGAGCGAACCCAAGACTTTCTTGTTTTCAAATATGGTAAATCAGAGAACAATATGCACTCATTCTGATAGTTGAGTGAAAATAAACTGATCACTAATGAAATGGATGCAGTTTACTGAAAGTGATCCATAGCCGTGTTACTTTCAAATATACTTTGACTGATAAAGATTTTGAGAAGATTCAACTTACAAAAGAAACTCAACAATCAGCCGAAGACCCACTACCACTGCTGTATAAAAGCAAATTACTAATATCAAGTGCTTAAAAGACATAACAGCCCTTTGCAAAAAAATGATTCCCAGCAAGTTTCATGATCTTACAGATCTCTCTCAACTGGTCAGTCAGCAACAGAAGTGCTCTCAGATCCAGATGTTTACCCGTTACTCCATATAATAATAAAATACACCTTTTTACGCATGTGTGACCAGTGTAGATCCAGATCAGCCGGCACATCTGTGCCGTTTTATCAGGATCTTCACTGGTTGCATTTTGGACAGAGATAACCTAACAAATCAAAAAGGGAACAGTTTACATCCCAATCAGAGAGCACGGATGTGTCAGCTTATCTGGATCTAAACTGTTCGCCCTAGCAGTTAAGGTGTATCTATGGAGAACAGGGTTAAACAAAGAGGGTAGACATTGATGCTGAGTAAAAAGTGCAAAATTTTGTAAAAGACGTGGAATAATAACTGATTTAGAAGTCATTTTGGATGTAAGGACTGAAAATTGTAATTTATACTTTAAAACTCATATAACAATTACTTTATGCACGCATACTTATTAGATTATGTGATTCAGATACGATCATTTTGCTTCATTTGACACTATAAAATGTAAAAAAGAGTACCAGCAAAAAGCCTGTATATACAACTGCGTTATTTCTGCATGGTACATTGCTTTGGATTTTGAGTATGTGTTCCAGCAAAACCATCGTATCACAACATACTGCGTTATTGCACAAACAATATCTTTAAAATTATTACAAACCATAAGAGCAAAAACAATTTTTACTTATATCTTTAAAAATACTGTATGTATTGACAAATCACTTATAGTGAACATAGAACATGTCATTTCTAATGTATATGTGAAGAAATGTATCCAAAGGATACTTTTTATAGAAAATATAATGTTTTTTGTTTCCCCTGAAAAATTTTAGAAAATGGAGATACTGCGTTTTTGCTCTAACCCGACGATATGTACGTGCCTTTGGAAAAATCCAATAACGGTCAAATTTGCACAGCTGTTAGAAATATTCGAGGTGAGCTTATGGCCGAAATTTCAGGGCTCTTGACCGCCTGCAACCGGCTTTTCCGGCAGCCAAACACTGTTAAAATAGAATAAAATGACAATATTATCCCATATGAACGTGCCTTTGGAAATATCCAATAACGGTCAAATTTGCCCAGTTGTTAGAGATATTTGAGGTGCGCATATGGCCGAAATTTCAGGGCTCTTGACCGTCGGCAACCGGCTATTCCGGCAGCCAAACACTGTTAAAATATAATACAATGACTACATTATCACAAAATTATGAACGTGCCTTTGGAAAAATTCAATAACGGTCAAATTTGTACGGTTGTTAGAGATATTTGAGGTGAGCTTATCGCCGAAATGTCAGGGCTCTTGACCGCCTGCAACCGGCTTATCCGGCAGCCAAACACTGTTAAAATAGAATAAAATGACTATATTATCCCATATGTACGTGCCTTTGGAACAATCCAATAACGGTCAAATTTGCACGGTTGTTAGACATATTTGAGGTGAGCTTATGGCCGAAATTTCAGGGCTCTTGACTGCCAGCAACCGGCTATTCCGGCAGCCAAACACTGTTAAAAAAGAATAAAATGACTATCTTATCCCATATGAACGTGCCTTTGGAAAAATCCAATAACGGTCAAATTTGCACGGTTGTTAGAGATATTTGAGGTGAGCTTATGGCCGAAATTTCAGGGCTCTTGACCGCCGGCAACCGGCTATTCCGGCAGCCAAACACTGTTAAAATAGAATAAAATGACTATATTATCCCATTTGAACGTGCCTTTTGAAAAATCGAATAACGCTCAAATTTGCACGGTTGTTTATGATGTTTGCGGTGTGCTTATGGCCGAAATTTCAGGGCTCTTGACCGTCGGCAACCGGCTATTCCGGCAGCCAAACACTGTAAAAATACAATAAAATGACCACATTATCCCATATGAACGTGCCTCTGGAAAAATCCAATATCGGTCAAATTTGCACGGTTGTTAGAGATATTTGAGGTGAGCTTATGGTCGAAATTTCAGGGCTCTTGACCGCCGGCAACCGGTCTTCCAGCAGCCACTGTTAAAATAGGATAAAAAGACGATATTATCCCATATGAACGTGCCTTTGGAAAAATCCAATAACGGTCAAATTTGCACGGTTGTTAGAGATATTTGAGGTGAGCTTATGGTCGAAATTTCAGTGTTCTTGACCCCCGGCAACCGGCTATTCCGGCAGCCAAACACTGTTAAAATAGAATAAAATGACTTTATTACCCATATGAACGTGCCTTTGGAAAAATCCAATAACAGTCAAATTTGCCCGGTTGTTAGAGATATTTGAGGTGAGCTTATAGCCGAAATTTTTAGGGCTCTTGACCGCCGGCAAGCGGCTATTCCGGCAGCCAAACACAGTTAAAATAGAATAAAATAACCACATTATCCCATATGAACCTGCCTTTGGAAAAATCCAATAACGGTCAAATTTGCACGGCTGTTATAGATATTTGAGGTGAGCTTATGGCCGAAATTTCAGGGCTCTTGACCGCCGGAAACTGGCTATTCCGACAGCCAAACACTGTTAAAATAGAATAAAATGACTATATTATCCTGTATGAACGTGCCTTTAGAAAAATCCAAAAACAATCAAATTTGCACGGTTGTAAGAGATATTTGAGGTGAGCTTATGGCCGACATTTCTGGGCTCTTGACCGTCGGCAACCGGCTATTACGGCAGCCAAACACTGTTAAAATAGAATAAAATGACTACATTATCCCATATGAACGTGCCTTTGGAAAAGTCCAATAACGGTCAAATTTGCACGGTTGTTAGAGATATTTGAGGTGAGCTTATGGCCAAAATTTCAGGGCTCTTGACCGCCGGCAACTGGCTATTCCGGCTGCCAAACACTGTTAAAATAGAGTAAAATGACTACATTATCCCATATGAACTTGGCTTTGGAAAAATCCAATAACGGTCAAATTTGCACGGTTTTTAGAGATATTTGAGGCGAGCTTATGGCCGAAATTTCAGGGCTCCTGACCGCCGGCAACCGGGTATTCCGGCAGCCAAACTCTGTTAAAATAAAATAAAATGACTACATTATCCCATGTGAACGTGCCTTTTGAAAAATCCAATAACGGTCAAATTTGCAAGGTTGTAAGAGATAGTTGAGGTGAGCTTATGGCCGAAATTTCAGGGCTCTTGACCGCCGGCAACCGGATATTCCGGCAGCCAAACACTGTTCAAATAGAATAAAATGTCTATATTATCCCATTTGAACTTGCCTTTAGAAATATCTAATAATGGTCAAATTTTCACGGTAGTTAGAGATATTTGAGGTGAGCTTATGGCCGAAATTTCAGGGCTCTTGACCGCCGGGAAGCGGCTATTCGGGCAGCCAAACACTGTTAAAGTAGAAAAAAATGACTATATTATCCCATATGAACGTGCCTTTGGAAAAATCCAATAACGGTCAAATTTGCACGGTTGTTAGAGATATTTGAGGCGAGCTTATGTCCAAAATTTTAGAATTCTTGACCGCCGGCAACCGGCTATTACGGCAGCCAAACAAAGTTAAAACAGAATAAAATGACCACATTATCCCATATGAACGTTCCTTCGGCAAAATCCAATAACGGTCAAATTTGCACGGTTGTTAGAGATATTTGAGGTGAGCTTATGGCCGAAATTTTAGAATTCTTAACAGCCGGCAACCGGCTATTCCGGCAGCCAAACAATGTTAAAAAAGAATTAAATGACAACATTATCCCATTTGAAAGTGCATTTGGAAAAATCCAATAACGGTCAAATTTGCACGGTTGTAAGAGATATTTGAGGTGACTTTATGGCCGAAATTTCAGGGCTCTTGACAGCCGGACACCGGTCTTCCAGCAGCCAAACTTTGATAAAATAGAATAAAATGACTATATTATCCCATATGAACGTGCCTTTGGAAAAATCCAATAACGGTCAAATTTGCACGGTTGTTAGAGATATTTGAGGTGAGCATATGGCCGAATTTTCAGGGCTCTTGAACGCCGGAAACCGGCTATTCCGACAGCCAAACACTGTAAATATAGAATAAAATGACTACATTATCGCATTTGAACGTGCCTTTGGAAAAATCCAATAACGGTCAAATTTGCACGGTTGTTAGAGATATTTGAGGTGAGCTTATGGCCGTTATTTCAGGGCTCTTGACGGCCGGCAACCGGCTATTCCGGCAAACAAACACTGTTATAATAGAATAAAATGACTATATTATCCCACGTGAACGTGCCTTTGGAAAAATCCAATAACGGTCAAATTTGCACGGTTGTTAGAGATATTTTAGGTGAGCTTATGGCCGAAATTTTGGGGCTCTTGACCGCCGGCAACCGGCTATTCCGGCAGCCAAACACTGTTAAAATAGAATAAAATGACTACATTATCCCATATGAACGTGCCTTTGGAAAAATCCAATAACGGTCAAATTTGCACGGTTGTTAGAGATAATTGTGGTGACATTATGGACGAAATATCAGGGCTCTTGACCTCCGGAATCCAGCTATTCCGGCAGCCAAACACTGTTAAAATAGAATAAAATGTCTATATTATCCCATATGAACTTGCCTTTGGAAAAATCCAATAACGGTCAAATTTGCACGGTTGTTAGAGATCTTTGAGGTGAGCTTATGGCCGAAATTTCAGGGCTCTTGACCGCCGGCAACCGGTCTTCCAGCAGCCAAACACTGTTAAAATAGAATAAAATGACTACATTATCCCATATGAACGTGTCTTATGGGCAAAATTTTAGAATTCTTGACCGCCGGCAACCGGCTATTCCGGCAGCCAAACAATGTTAAAATAGAATAAAATGACTACGTTATCCCATATGAACGTGCCTTTTGAAAAATCCAATCACGGTCAAATTAGCACGGTTGTTAGAGATATTTGAGGTGAGCTTACGGCCGTAATTTCAGGGCTCTTGACGGCCGGCAACCGGCTATTCCGGCAGCCAAACACTGTTAAAATAGAATAAAATGACTACATTATCCCATATGAACGTGCCTTTGGAAAAATCCAATAACGGTGAAATTTGCACGGTTGTTAGAGATATTTGAGGTGAGCTTATGGAAGAAATTTCAGGGCTCTTGACCGCCGGAAACTGGCTATTCCGACAGCCAAACACTGTTTAAATAGAATAAAATGACAATATTATCCTGTATGAACGTGCCTTTGGAAAAATCCAATAAAGGTCAAATTTGCACGGTTGTTAGAGATATTTGAGGTGAGCTGATGGCCGAATTTTCAGGGCTCTTGACCGCCGGGAAGCGGCTTTTCGGGAAGCCAAACACTGTTAAAATAGAAAAAATGACTACATTATCCCATATGAACTTGCCTTTGGAAATATCCAATAACAATCAAATTTGCCCGATTGTTAGAGATATTTGAGGCGAGCTTATGGCCGAAATATTAGAATTCTTGACCGTCGGCAACCGGCTATTCCGGCAGCCAAACACTGTTAAAATAGAATAAAATGACCACATTATCCCATATGAACGTGCCTATGGAAAAATCCAATAACGGTCAAATTTGCACGGTTGTTAGAGATATTTGAGGTGAGCTTATGGCCGAAATTTCAGGGCTCTTGACCGCCGGCAAACGTCTATTCCGGCAGCCAAACACTGTTAAAATAGAATAAAATGACTACATTATCCCATATGAACGTGCCTTTGGAAAAATCCAATAACGGTCAAATTTGCACGGTTATTAGAGATATTAAAGGTTAGCTTATGGCCGAAAGTTCAGAGCGCTTGACCGCCGGCAACCGGCTATTCCGAAAGCCACAACGTTAAAATAGAATAAAATGATTACATTATCCCATATGAACGTGCCTTTGGAAAAATCCAATAACGGTCAAATTTGCACGGTTGTTAGAGATATTTGAGGTGAGCTTATGGCCGAAATTTTAGGGCTCTTGACTGCCGGCAACCGGCTATTCCGGCAGCCAAACACTGTTAAAATAGAATTAAATGACTACATTATCCCATATGAACGTGCCTTTGGAAAAATCCAATAACGGTCAAATTTGCACGGTTGTTAGAGATATTTGAGGTGAGCTTATGGCCGAAATTTCATTGCTCTTGACCTCCGGCAACCGATCTTCCAGCAGCCAAACACTGCTAAAAGAGAATAAAATGACTACATTATCCCATATGAACGTGCCTTTGGAAAAATCCAATAACGGTCAAATTTGCACGGTTGTTAGAGATATTTGAGGTGAGCTTATGGTCGAAATTTCAGGGTTCTTGACCGCCGGCAACCGGCTATTCCGGCAGCCAAACTCTGTTAAAATAGAATAAAATGACTACATTATCCCATATGAACGTGCCTTTGGAAAAATCCAATAACGGTCAAATTTGCACGGTTGTTAGAGATATTTGAGGTGAGCTTATGGCCGAAATTTCAGGGCTCTTGATCGTCGGCAACCGATCTTCCAGCAGCCAAACACTGTTAAGATATAGTAAAATGACCATATGAACGTGCCTTTGGAAAAATCCAATAACGGTCAAATTTGCACGGTTGTTAGAGATATTTGAGGTGAGCTTATGGTCGACATTTCAGGGCTCTTGACCGCCGGCAACATGCTATTTCGGCAGCCAACCACTGTTAAAATACAATAAAATGACTACATTATCCCATATGAACGTGCCTTTGGAAAAAGCCAATTACGGTAAAACTTGCACGGTTGTTAGAGATATTTGGGGTGAGCTTATGTCAGAAATTTCAGGGCTGTTGACCGCCAGCAACCGGCTATTCCGGCAGCCAAACACTGTTAAAAGAGAATAAAATGACTACATTATCCCATATGAACGTGCCTTTGGAAAAATCCAATAACGGTAAAATTTGCACGGTTGTAAGAGATATTTCAGGTGAGCTTATGGCCGAAATTTCAGGTCTCTTGACCGCCGGCAACAGGCTATTCCGGCAGCCAAACACTCTTAAAATAGTGTAAAATGACTACATTATCCCATATGAACGTGCCTTTGGAAAAATCCAATAACGGTCAAATTTGCACGGTTGTTAGAGATATTTGAGGTGAGCTTATGGCCGAAATTTTGGGGGTCTTGACCGCCGGAAACCGGCTATTCCGGCAGCCAAACACTGTTAAAATAGAATAAAATGACTACATTATCCCATATGAACGTTCCTTTGGAAAAATCCAATAACGGTCAAATGTGCACGGTTGTTAGAGATATTTGAGTTGAGCTTATGGCCGAAATTTTTTGGCTCTCTACCGCCGGAAACCGGCTATTCCGGCAGCCAAACACTGTTAAATAAGAATAAAATAACTACATTATCCCATATGAACGTGCCTTTGGAAAAATTCAATAACGGTCAAATTTGCACGGTTGTTAGAGATATTTGAGGTGAGGTTATTTCCGAAATGTCAGTGCTCTTGACCGCCGGCAACAGGCTATTCCGGCAGCCAAACACTGTTAAAATAGTGTAAAATTTTTCCAAAGGCACGTTCATATGGGATAATGTAGTTATTTTATTCTTATTTAACGTGCCTTTGGAAAAATCCAATAACGGTCAAGTTTGCACGGTTGTTAGAGATATTTGAGGTGGGTTTATGGCCGAAATTTCAAGGCTCTTGACCGCCGGTAACCGGCTATTCCGGCAGCCTAACACTGTTAAAATAGAATAAAATGACTACATTATCCCACATGAACGTGCCTTTGGAAAATCCAAAAACGGTCAAATTTGCACGGTTGTTAGAGATATTTTTAGTTGAGCTTATGGCCGAAATTTCAGGGCTCTTGACAGCCGGTAACCGGCTATTCCGGCAGCCAAACACTGTTAAAATAGAATAAAATGACTATATTATCCCATATGAACGTGCCTTTGGAAAAATCCAATCACGGTCAAATGTGCACGGTTGTTAGAGATATTTTTAGGTGAGCTTATGGCCGAAATTTCAGGGCTCTCGACAGCCGGTAACCGGCTATTCCGGCAGCCAATCACTGTTAAAATAGAATGAAATGACTATATTATCCCATATGAACGTGCCTTTGGAAAAATCCAATTACGGTCAAATTTGCACGGTTGTGAGAGATATTTGAGGTATGCTGATGGTCGAAATTTCAGGGCTCTTGACCGCCGGCAACCTGGTATTTCGGCAGCCAAACACTGTTAACATACAATTAAATGACTACATTATCCCATATGAACGTGCCTTTGGAAAACTCCAATAACGGTCAAATTTGCACGGTTGTTAGAGATATTTGAGGTGAGCTTATGGCCGAAATTTCAGGGCTCTTGACCGCCAGCAAACGTTTATTCCGGCAGCCAAACAAAGTTAAAATAGAATAAAATGACAATATTATCCCATATGAACGTGCCTTTGGAAAAATCCAATAACGGTCAAATTTGCAAGGTTGATAGAGATATTTGAGGTGAGCTTATGGTCGAAATTTCAGGGCTCTTTACCGCCGGCAACCGGCTATTCCGGTAGCCACACTGTTAAAATAGAATAACATGAATACATTATCCCATATGAACGTGCCTTTGGAAAAATCCAATAACGGTCAAATTTGCACGGTTGTTAGAGATATTTGAGGTGAGCTTATGGCCGAAATTTCAGGGCTCTGGACCGCCGGCAACCGGTCTTCCAGCTGCCAAATGACGATATTATCCCATATGAACGTGCCTTTGGAAAAATCCAATAACGGTCAATTTTGCACGGTTGTTAGAGATAATTGAGGTGAGCTTATCGTCGAAATTTCTGGGCTCTTGACCGCCGGTAACCGGCTATTCCGGCAGCCAAACACTGTTAAAATAGAATAAAATGACCACATTATTTCATATGAACGTGCCTTTGGAAAAATCCAATAACGGTCAAATTTGCACGGTTGTTAGAGATATTTGAGGTGAGCTTATGGCCGAAATTTCAGGGCTCTTGACCGCCGGTAACCGGCTATTCCGGCAGCCAAACACTGTTAAAATAGAATAAAATGATTATATTATCACATATGAACGTGCCTTTGGAAAAATCCAATAACGGTCGAATTTGCACGGTTGTTAGAGATATTTGAGGTGAGCTTATTCCGAAATTTCAGGGCTGTTGACCGCCGGCAACCGGCTATTCCGGCAGCCAAACACTGTAAAAAGAGAATAAAATGACTGCATTATCCCATATGAACATGCCTTTGGAAAAATTCCATAACGGTCAAATTTGCACGGTTGTTAGAGATATTTGAGGTGAGCTTATTTCCGAAATTTTGGGGCTGTTGACCGCCGGCAACCGGCTATTCCGGCAGCCAAACACTGTAAAAAGAGAATAAAATGACGACATTATCCCATATGAACGTGTTTTTGGAAAAATTCCATAACGGCCGAATTTGCACGGTTGTTAGAGATATTTGAGGTGAGCTTATGGCCGAATTTTTAGGGGTCTTGACCGCCGGCAACCGGCTATTCGGGCAGCCAAACACTGTTAAAATAGAAAAAAATGACTATATTATCCCATATGAACGTGCCTTTGGAAAAATCCAATAACAGTCAAATTTGCACGGTTGTTAGAGATATTTGAGGCGAGATTTTGGCTGAAATTTTAGAATTCTTGACCGCCGGCAACCGGCTATTCCGGCAGCCAAACACAGTTAAAATAGAATAAAATAACCACATTATCCCATATGAACGTGCCTTTGGAAAAATCCAATAACGGTCAAATTTGCACGGTTGTTAGAGATATTTGAGGTCAGCTTATGGCCGAAATTTCAAGGCTCTTGACAGCCGGCAACCGGCTATTCCGGCAGCCAAACACTGTTAAAATAGAATTAAATGAATATATTAACCCACATGAACGTGCATTTGGAAAAAGCCAATAACGGTAAAATTTGCACGGTTGTTAGAGATATTTGAGGTGAGCTGATGGTCGAAATTTCAGGGCTCCTGACCGCCGGCAACCGGCTATTGCGGCAGCCAAACACTGTTAAGATAGAATAAAATGATTTATTAACCCACATGAACGTGAATTTGGAAAAAGCCAATAACGGTAAAATTTGCACGGTTGTTAGAGATATTTGAGGTGAGCTGATGGTCGAAATTTCAGGGCTCTTGACCGCCGGCAACCTGGTATTTCGGCAGCCAAACACTGTTATTATGCTATTAAATGCTATTAAATTCTTATGTTTATATGTTTGTATGCTTTTGCATGCAACATTGTTGAGCTGATGGGTGGGTTGGAGTTATTTCACCAAGACAATTTGTACTTGTTTTGTGATACGAGAACCTGTTGGGGCAAGTGTGAGGTTGGTGCACCCTAGAACCTGGTTTAAACCCCCAGTTGCAATTTGTTTTGCTACTGACCGTTCAAAGGCGGTATCCCCAAAGGTTCTCTTGTTTATTAATTGTTTGTGGCGTCCTATTTGAATTGACATACATATATAAAACATGAGCTCTCTCTCTCTCTCTCTCTCTCTTCCTCTCTTCTTTTTCGCTGCGTGGGGAGGCTGTGTTTTTTGAGTGTGGCGATTCCTGATATGCATATGTTGCTTTTTTTTTAAAAATACAATAAAATGACGACATTATCCCATATGAACGTGCCTTTGGAAAAATCCAATAACGGTCAAATCTGCACGGTTGTTAGAGATATTTGAGGTGAGCTGATGGCCGAAATTTCAGGGCTCTTGACCGCCGGCAACCTGCTATTTCGGCAGCCAACCACTGTTTAAATACAATAAAATGACTACATTATCCCATATGAAAGTGCCTTTGGAAAAATCCAATAACGGTCAAATTTGCACGGTTGTTAGAGGTATTTGAGGTGAGCTTATGGCCGAAATTTCATGGCTCTTGACCGCCGGCAACCTGCTTTTCCGGCAGCCAAACACTGATAAAATAGAATAACATGAAAATATTATCCCTTATGAACGTGCCTTTGGAAAATTCCAATAACGGTCAAATTTGCATGGTTGTTAGAGATATTTGAGATGAGCTGATGGCCGAAATTTCAGGGCTCTTGACCGCCGGCAACCGGTCTTCCAGCAGCCAAACGCTGTTAAAATAGAATAAAATGACTAAATTATCCCATATGAACGTGCCTTTGGAAAAATCCAATAACGGTCAAATTTGCACGGTTGTTAGAGATATTTGAGGTGAGCTTATGGTCGAAATTTCAGGGTTCTTGACCGCCGGCAACCGGCTATTCCGGCAGCCAAACACTGTTGAAATAGAATAAAATGACTACCTTATCCCATATGAACGTGCCTTTGGAAAAATCCAATAACGGTCAAATTTGCACGGTTGTTAGAGAAATTTTAGGGCTCTTGACCGCCGGCAAGCGGCTATTCCGACAGCCAAACACTGTTAAAATAGAAAAAAAATGACAATATTATCCCATATGAACGTGCCTTTGGAAACATCCAATAACAGTCAAATTTGCCCAGTTGTTAGAGATGTTTGAGGCGAGCTTATGGCCGACATTTTAGAATGTTTGACCGCCGGCAACCGGCTATTCCGGCAGCCAAACACAGTTAAAATAGAATAAAATAACCACATTATCCCATATGAACGTGCCTTTGGAAAAATCCAACAACGGTCAAATTTGCACGGTTGTTAGAGATATTTGAGGTGAGCTTATGGCCGAAATTTCAGGGCTCTTGACAGCCGGCAACCGGCTATGCCGGCAGCCAAACACTGTTAAATAGAATAAAATGACTACATTATCCCATATGAACGTGTCTTTTGAAAAATCCAATAACGGTCAAATTTGCACGGTTGTTAGAGATATTTGAGGTGAGCTTATGGCCGAAATTTCAGGGCTCTTGACCGCCGGCAATCGGCTATTACGGCAGCCAAACACTGTTAAAATAGAATAAAATGACTACATTATCACATATGAACTTGCCTTTGGAAATGTCCAATAACGGTCAAATTTGCACGGTTGTTAGAGATATTTGAGGTGAGCTTATGGTCGAAATTTCAGGGCTCTTGACCCCCGGCAACCGGCTATTCCGGCAGCCAAACACTGTTAAAATAGAATAAAATGACTATACTATCACATATGAAAGTGCCTCTGAAAAACTCCAATAACGGTCAAACTTGCACGGTTGTTAGAGATATTTGAGGTGAGCTTCTGGCCGAAATTTCAAGGCTCTTGACCCCCAGCAACCGGCTATTCCGGCAGCCAAACACTGTTAAAATAGAAAAAAATGACTATATTATCACATATGAACGTGCCTTTGGAAATATCCAATAACAATCAAATTTGCCCGGTTGTTAGAGATATTTGAGGCGAGCTTATGGCCAAAATTTTAGAATTCTTGACCGCCGGCAACCGCCTATTCCGGCAGCCAAAAAAGGTAAAAAAAAAATAAAAATGACCACATTATCCCATATGAACGTGCCTTCGGAAAAATCCTATAACGGTCAAATTTGCACTGTTGTTAGAGATATTTGAGGTGAGGTTATTTCCGAAATTTCAGGGCTCTTGACCGCCGGCAACCGGCTTTTCCGGCAGCCAAACAATGTTAAAATAGAATAAAATGACTACGTTATCCCATATGAAAGTGCCTTTAGAAAAATCCAATAGCGGTCAAATTTTGCACGGTTGTTAGAGATATTTGAGGTGAGCTTATGGCCGAAATTTCAGGGCTCTTAACCGCCGGCAACGGGCTATTCCGGCAGCCAAACACTGTTAATATAGAATAAAATGACTATATTAACCCACATGAACGTGCATTTGGAAAAATCCAATAACGGTAAAATTTGCACGATTGTTAGAGATATTTAAGATGAGCTTATGTCCGAAATTTCAGGTCAATTGACCGCCGGCAACCGGCTATTCCGGCAGCCAAACATTGTTAAAATAGAGTTAAATGACTGCATTATCCCATATGAACGTGCCTTCGGAAAAATCCAATAACGGTCAAATTTGCACGGTTGTTAGAGATATTTGAGGTGAGCTTATGGCCGAAATTTGGGGGCTCTTGACTGCCGGCAACCGGCTATTCCGGCAGCCAAACACTGTTAAAATAGAATAAAATGACTATATTATCCCATATGAACGTGCCTTTGGAAAATTCCAATAACGATCAAATTTGCATGGTTGTTAGAGATATTTGAGGTGAGCTCATGGCCGAAATTTCAGGGCTCTTGACAGCCGGAAACCGGCTATTCCGGCAGCCAACCACTGTAAAAATAGAAGAAAATGACTACATTATCCCATATCGAGGGCTCAACGCAACACTGTCGTAACTCAACTTTTTTTCAAAAATCATTTTTTTTTAATTTTTGGAATACTTAATGTATAATTCATATGGTCATAAAATATTTCCTATAAATTCCAAATACATCCTACTGAAAATCATTAGTTGGCAAAATGTCGTATCTCAATGTAGACGTTTTTTGTTATGCAACACTGTAGTAACTTGAGTTACATACAGTGTTGCACAACAAAACATATCAGTAATGATTTTAAAATCTGTGCAACACTGTAGTATCTCATTTTTTTGTAGTGTAACTGCAAATTATCTTGGAGATGATGTGTTATGGCATTATATAAACTTACATTACATCTTGTTTGTGAAAAAAAATAGGGTGGGGGTAGAAAAGTAACATTTTTTCATTGTGAAGGTAAGCTTGTTTGGACGAAAGTCAGGAAAGTAATCAGTGGTTATATCTTACTGAATAAAGGCAGACCAATAAGGTAGGTTGTCAATAATTAGACAATCATGTGATAAGTACATTTAGAAATAGTATATCAGCTAAATGTTTTACAAATTTGATATCGGTATGTTCTCTTGATGAGCATCGATCACTGGAAATGCTTGTATACTTATTTTGTACTATCTACCATTAGGTCTTATACAATCTTTAACATAGTATCAAATGACTTTTTACTTATCTGTAATCAGTTCTACCATAAGATATATGGTTTGCTTAAAATTTAAATATGGGATATAAGGCATGTTTCTGAAAAAAAGTCCCCATATACATTTCACCCTTAAAATGTAGTTCAGCTTAATACTATTATGTTAATAGCCCTCCTAATTTTTGTTTGTTTCAATATTTTACCCTGTTTCATATCGGTCATATTTTCACAATTTTCTTTTTGTCTGTTAATGGTGGTTGAGTGTTGAGAATTTAACTTCACTTTGGTGCAGCTACACTTACATAGATGTATTTAAATATTAAAATTTGGCTGAATTGAGATTTAAAAAATATGTATTGAAAGTTGAAAGTTGAAAGGCATAAAAACTATTTCAGGCTGGGTTTGATTGAGCCTTTCATGGACTGTAATGTTTGATTGAGCCTGTTCATGGACTGTAATGTTTGATTGAGCCTGTTCATGGACTGTAATGTTTGATTGAGCCTGTTCATCGACTTTAATGTTTGATTGAGCCTGTTCATGGGCTGTAATGTTTGATTCAGCCTTTCATGGACTGTAATGTTTGATTGAGCCTTTTCATAGACTGTAATGTTTGATTGAGCCTGTTCATGGGCTGTAATGTTTGATTGATCCTGCTCATGTGCTGCAATGTTTGATTGAGGCTATTCATGGAATGTAATACATGTATTTGATTGAGCCTGTTCATGGGCTGTAATGTTTGATTAAGCCTTTTTATGGACTGTAATATTTGATTGAGCTTGTTCATAGACTGTGCTATAATGTTTTATTGAGCCTGTACATAAACTGTGATGTTTGATTGAGCATGTGTATGGACTTTAATGTTTGATTGATATATGTTGAATATGTGTTGAAAGTTGAACGTTGAAAGGCATAAAAACTATTTCAGGCTGAGTTTGATTCAACCTTTTTTTTAGACTGTAAGTTTGATTGAGACTGTTCATGGACTGTAATATTTGATTGAGCCTGTTCATGTGCTGCAATGTTTGATTGAGGCTATTCATGGAATGTAATACATGTATTTGATTGAGCCTGTTCATGGGCTGTAATGTTTGATTAAGCCTTTTTATGGACTGTAATATTTGATTGAGCTTGTTCATAGGCTGTGCTGTAATGTTTGAGTTCATGTTCTCATAGAGCCCATTTTCATGGGCTGTAATGTTTGATTGAGCCTGTTAATGGGCTGTAATGTTTGATTGAGCCTGTTCATGGGCTGTAATGTTTGATTGAGCCTGTTCATGGGCTGTAATGTTTGATTGAGCCTGTTCATGGGCTGTAATGTTTGATTGAGCCTGTTCATGGGCTGTAATGTTTGATCGATCCTGCTCATGTGCTGCAATGTTTGATTGAGGCTATTCATGGAATGTAATACATGTATTTGATTGAGCCTGTTCATGGGCTGTAATGTTTGATTAAGCCTTTTTATGGACTGTAATATTTGATTGAGCTTGTTCATAGGCTGTGCTGTAATGTTTGATTGAGCCTGTACATAAGCTGTGATGTTTGATTGAACATGTGTATGGACTTTAATGTTTGATTGAGCCTCTTCATAGACTGTGATGTTTGACTGAGCCTTTTCTTAGACTGTGATGTTTGATTGAGCCTGTTCATGAACTTTAATGTTTGATTGCGTTTGTTCATGGACTGTAACATTTAATTCAGCCTGTGTTTGGATTCTAATTATGTTTGATTGAGCCTTTTCATAGATGGTGATATTTGATTGAGACTGTTTATTAACTTCAATGTTTGATTGAGTCTATTTAAAAACATCGGTAATTTTAGTTGTCGGTCAATGTTTTGATAGAGATGCATTTGAAAAGCAAGACAGAAACTGTAAAACAGCTGATGCATTTACTGGTGTTAAAATTGAGGCACAACTGCTAAATCCGTAATAGTATACATGTAATGAACAGGACAATCAATAACTTATTCAATAACCGGACATAACGACCTTATTAAGCATGTGCATTTAATGAAACAGCAAAAGAAATGTGCGTTATGGTTAGTTGATAATGTGTAAACATTGATTGTAAAATATTATTTTAGTACGTTTGTTTATACATGCATTCGGTTGAACAATCAGATGGGCCTCATAATAATATCCCTTGGCTGGACAGCTAGAAGTACTGTTATAATTGAAGTTGCACATGAAAAGCATGTATAATTATACAGTATAAATTGAGAAGGCTGTACCCTTCCCTAGAACTGTGATGTTTGGTTGAGCCTGTTTATGGTCTGTAATGTTTGATTGTGCTTGTTCACAGACTGATGTTTCGTTGACTGAGCCTGTACATGGGTTGTAATGTTTGATTGAGCGTGTTCATGTACTTTAATGTTTGATTAAGTCTGTTAATGAACTGTAATGTTTGATTAAGCCTGTTCATAGACTGATGTTTGATTGAGCCTGTACATGGGTTGTAATGTTTGGTGTGCATATTACTGACTTTGTTGCTTACCCAAAGGTTGAGTGCACATCATTATTTACACAAGTAAACAGTTCAAATTTTGATCGTTCCCAAAGAAGCATGCATCATTCAATGAAGTTTTTTTCAGATAAATTAAATTCCTTGAGAATGATAACAGATTGGTTATCAAGAAACAATAGGTTCAACTTATGGCAACAGAATTTTGACAGGTAATCTGAGAATATTAATCCTGCTTATTATAATTGTTTGATCACATTACTGGCAATTAAATTAGTGGTACAACATACCATTATTTGGCTAGTAAACATGTGAGTTTGCTGATCTGAGCTGTATAGTACTGTAAAATGGAATATTCTTGTTAATACCAAAATTTTAAATTAACAACTAAATTTCATTACGATGTAACTATCAGTATTTTTTTTAATGTTGCACAATTTATCCACTCCTTCATAATAACCAAACAAATTCTATAAAGGAATTCCTAACAGACAATCAAGCACTTTACAATGGAATAATTAATGTAAATGCCCCCCCTTCCACCTCTGCATCCCAACCCTGTCCCAGGCAAAAAAAAAATATTCTACAAAATCATATTTATCAGTCTGTCATAAATACCTAGGTATAACAGCATAATCTTTACTGTTAGTTTCATATAATAGGTCATAATGATGCATAGAGTTTGCTAGTTGTCAACAAATTCTGAGGGTTTCATTACCTTACAATACAGGTTTAGAGATTCAAAGACATGTTCTTTTATTTAAATGTTACATATACATGTATTTATTCACTTTTCATCAAGCAAAAAGATACAAAACATTGTAAAATTTTGAGTTACGACACTGTTGCACAAAGTTTAATCCGACATTTTATAAATTTTGAAGTGGAAAACTGTCGTAAGTCAGAATTTTGTCTAAATCATTTTTACATTTTACATTAAATAAAAACATATTTTTTTTTTTAAAGTTGAATATTTTGCCATGAGTTTTCATAAAAATATCATTAATATCAACAGTTTTAAGAATTGGAGAACGTTTTTTTCTTCTCCTGAACATTTTTCAAAAAGTGGGTTACGACAGTGTTGCGTTGAGCCCTCGATATGAACGTGCCTTTTGAAAAATCCAATAACGGTCTAATTTGCATGGTTGTAACAGATATTTGAGGTGAGCTTATGGCCGAAATTTCAGGGCTCTTGACCGCCGGTAACCGGCTATTCCGGCAGCCAAACACTGTTAAAGTAGAATAAAATGACTACATTATCCCATATGAACGTGCCTTTGGAAAAATCGAATAACGGTCAAATTTGCACGGTTGTTAGAGATATTTGAGGTGAGCTTATGGCCGAAATTTCAGGGCTTTTGACAGCCGGCAACCGGCTATTCCGGCAGCCAAACACTGTTAAAATAGAATAAAATGACTACATTATCCCATATGAACGTGCCTTTGGAAAAATCCAATAACGGTCAAATTTGCACGGTTGTTACAGATAATTGAGGTGAGCTGATGGCCGAAATTTCGGAGCTCTTGACCGCCGGCAACCGGCTATTCCGGCAGCCAAACACTGTTAAAATAGAATAAAATGACTACATTATCCCATATGAACGTGCCTTTGGAAAAATCCATAACGGTCAAATTTGCACGGTTGTTAGAAATATTTGAGGTGAGCTTATGGCCGAAATTTCAGGGCTCTTGACCGCCGGCAACCGGCTATTCCGGCAGCCAAACACTGTTAAAATAGAATAAAATGACTATATTATCCCATATGAACGTGCCTTTGGAAAAATCCAATAACGGTCAAATTTGCACGGTTGTTACAGATAATTGAGGTGAGCTGATGGCCGAAATTTCGGAGCCCTTGACCGCCGGCAACCGGCTATTCCGGCAGCCAAACATGGTTAAAATATAATAAAATGACTACATTATCCCATATGTACGTGCCTTTGGAAAATTCCAATAACGGTCAAATTTGCACGGCTGTTAGAAATATTCGAGGTGAGCTTATGGCCGAAATTTCAGGGCTCTTGACTGCCTGTAACCGGCTTTTCCGGCAGCCAAACACTGTTAAAATAGAATAAAATGACAATATTATCCCATATGAACGTGCCTTTGGAAAAATCCAATAACGGTCAAATTTGCCCAGTTGTTAGAGATATTTGAGGTGCGCTTATGGCCGAAATTTCAGGGCTCTTGACCGTCGGCAACCGGCTATTCCGGCAGCCAAACACTGTTAAAATATAATACAATGACTACATTATCCCAAAATTATGAACGTGCCTTTGGAAAAATTCAATAACGGTCAAATTTGTACGGTTGTTAGAGATATTTGAGGTGAGCTTATCGCCGAAATGTCAGGGCTCTTGACCGCCGGCAACCGGCTTATCCGGCAGCCAAACACTGTTAAAATAGAATAAAATGACTATATTATCCCATATGTACGTGCCTTTGGAACAATCCAATAACGTTCAAATTTGCACGGTTGTTAGACATATTTGAGGTGAGCTTATGGCCGAAATTTCAGGGCTCTTGACTGCCGGCAACCGGCTATTCCGGCAGCCAAACACTGTTAAATTAGAATAAAATGACTATATTATCCCATATGAACGTGCCTTAGGAAAAATCCAATAACGGTCAAATTTGCATGGTTGTTAGAGATATTTGAGGTGAGCTTATGGCCGAAATTTCAGGGCTCTTGACCGCCGGCAACCGGCTATTCCGGCAGCCAAACACTGTTAAAATAGAATAAAATGACTACATTATCCCATATGAACGTGCCTTTGGAAAAATCCAATAACGGCCAAATTTGCACGGTTGTTAGAGATATTTGAAGTGAGCTTATGGCCGAAATTTCAGGGCTCTTGACCGCCGGCAACCGGCTATTCCGGCAGCCAAACACTGTTAAAATAGAATAAAATGACTACATTATCCCATATGAACGTGCCTTTGGAAAAATCCAATAACGGTCAAATTTGCACGGTTGTTAGAGATAATTGAGGTAAGCTTATGGCCGAAATTTCAGGGCTTTTGACAGCCGGCTACCGGCTATTCCGGCAGCTAAACACTGTTAAAATAGAATAAAATGACTATATTATCCCATATGAACGTGCCTTTGGAAAAATCTAATAACGGTCAAATTTGCACGCGGTTGTTAGAGATATTTGAGGTGAGCTTATGGCCGAAATTTCAGGGCTCTTGACCGCCGGCAACCGGCTATTCCGGCAGCCAAACACTGTTTAAATAGAATAAAATGACTATATTATCCCATATGAACGTGCCTTCGGAAAAATCCAATAACGGTCAAATTTGCACGGTTGTTGGGTTAGGGTTAGGGGTTAGGGTTAGGGTTAGGTTAGGGTTAGGGTATAGGACAGATACGAAAGATGGTCCTTAGGACCATCTCCATATATGGAATAGGACAAGTCACGTGATATATTTCATTATTGTCGGTCATCCTGATGACCAACATATTATAATCGACCAAACATGAGCTTTTTGGCCTGAACACCGGTTAACAGTGACTTACGGTCCAGAACGGATAATTTAGACTATGCCACCAATTCCTAAGACGCATGCAAAGGATAGTGTAGAGGCTGATGTTTGATTGCTTCATATATAGAGAAGCCCTTTACCGGAAAAGACATTAATGTAGATACTCATGTTTCTTGTATATACTTAATTTATACTTTTATTCAGGACGTGTAGAAATAATTCAGTTGTTTAAGTATCGTTAAACTTTATGCCTTCTAGAACTTTCCACAGTCGATGCGTATTTGTACACTTAGGATGCAGTAAAGAGTTTGTAGCCGTAGATGCGAATTGGCCCCAGTCAAATTTGAAGATAAGAGGTAAGTGGGCAAACTGTAAGCTTTATGTCATTTTAAAATATTTTTAGATGCTATATTTGCAGTTTCACATCATTCTGTAGCTAGGATCCCCAAAAATTGCCTGACATGCTCTTTTTGACCTTGAAACTTTCAGTGTGAGGCAGGTGCTTGGAAATGCGAAACTAATACATTTCTGGCTCTGCCTTCAGTTTAACTTGCAATAGCCCTTTCCCATAACTAGGTTGTCGTTCGTGGTAAATCATTGATTACGTCCCTTGATTTTCGGGTGACTCACTTCCTGGGACGTTCTAAACATGGACGTTAACAAAGAGATCGATGAAGCGTGTAATAAAGGCAATTTAAATAAATTTACAATACCTCAGCTGAAATTCTATCTTCGTAGCCGAGGACGGTATGTATTGGGCAAAAAAATGTGAACTCATCGAGAGAGTGAAAGGGGCACATGGGCTTGGTTTGAAGGACATTAATATCGTTAGGGAGGAAGGGGATAAGGAAAGGATACGGCAAGAAAATGACAAACTCAAAACGCCGCTAGGCGAACAGTTTCATCACCCATCTAAGATAGAATGTTGGACAGACGATGTTCATTTAATCCCCGAATTGACAGAGAAAGACATTTATAATTACTTCGTGTTCAAGATCCAAACGAAACGGCAGCTGAAAGCTAAAGTGATGTACGAGGACCGACATGTACACAAATTCAGGTATGTTCATTAAAAAAATGCAGGAATGTATATTTGCATAAAAAAAGAAGTATAAAGCACAGCTACTTCATTCTTGTTAATTTCACAAACTGAAGGTCTGTGTACATGTATGAAAATGAAATCAGTTTTACTGGTAGTGTAAAAGGGCTACCAACTAATTTTGAGGGAAATGTGCTATCTTCTTTCTTATGGGTACAACATTATTTTGGGATTGATCAGATTAATATCTAGGGATCAATCAACAATATCTGAAATCCAAATTGATCACAAATGACTTGAAATATTTAATCATTTCTCTGTTGTTCCCGTAGATCTGGATCTACTGTAGACTACACTGTGTGCCCATGCTGTAAAGATGTATCTATGGAGTGAAGGGTTAAAAAAATACATTAAAACTGCTGTGTTTCCAAGATCAGACTTGCAGTCTTTGTTGTTGTTGTTTTTTTTTCAGATAAAAAATGTTTAAAATTTTATGTTTTTGTTACATGTAGCCTTGCTTTTAACCTGAATGCTTATATTTCAGGTCAGTGAAACTGAAGAAAATCAAAGCCACTGTTTCGTGAGGTCAAAAGTAATTCCATCGATGCCATCAACAAACCAGAAGCAATGTCCTGATTACAATGTTTGGGTGATGCTCTCTAAAGCGACCGGCCATGTTAATTCTGCTGAATGTGATTGCACAACAGGGTAACTATGCTTTAATTATTAATATTACTTTAAAAATGTTATAAGTCATTATGTTAATTTATTGATGAACATTTTATATTTCATAAATGTTTGGAGTGCAAAGTTATGACAATAAAAAATTTCATTTGAAGTTGGGCTGGAATAAATTAGGGTTTTGGTTTATTTTGCGCTTTTTACCTAACATGAAGCACAGACAAATTTAGACCTCAGCAAATTAAAATTACCACTGTACAAGCACCTAAGACAAAATATCAAATATACTGGTCATACTTAATTTGTATCTTGTATTTTATTTTTTCCAGTGCCGGAGAAGGCTGCAATCACATAAGCGCACTACTTTATGCCTTTGCGGACATTACAGTAAAAAAGAAAAATGGAACAATTGCTGCTACCTCCAAGAAGTGTAAGTGGAACAACCCAAGAAAGAGAAAACTAGAACCTCAAAGGTCCCAAGATATAACATTCCAGAAATATGTTCATGGACAGAAAACTACAATTTCTAAAGTTTTGCCAGTGTTTAGTGTTAACACAACTGTGAATATTGAACGTTTTAAGGAAAAACTGTTAGCTAATAATTCTAATGCTGGATGGCTGAAAAATTTTCAGCAAGAAGTGGATCGCGTAACTTTGCCACAACTCCATAATATACAGTTTAATTATAAGGACAACATTGACATCAAATCACAGGAGTGCAGAATTAAGTTTGAGGAGTACATGTCTTCTTTGACAGCTACACAGGAAGATTGTGTGAGAATTGAAAGCCTCACACGAAATCAGGCAGACTCCCATTTATGGATGGAGGCTAGACAAGCCAGATTGACTTCTTCTTTTTTTGGTCAAATTTGCAAATTGCAGAAAGACACAAAGCCAGACTCCTTACTTAAAGACATTCTAGGATATAGAACATTTGAAAATATACACACTAAATATGGAAAGTCACATGAAGCTGCAGCCAGGAGATCATACCAGCGGTACATGCGTGATTCACACCCGGGTTTGGTAGTCAGAAAGTGTGGATTGATAACTTCCTCAGAACTGCCATACCCAGATGGTCTGGTCAATTGTACACACCGTCAGGAATCAAATGGGGTACCTGAAATAAAGTGTCCATCCAAAATGTTATGGAGAATGAAAACTCCTATAGAAGTAGCAGAAGACAGGAAATTCTTCTGCTTCATTGATGAAAATAATCAAGTAAAACTGAAAAGAACTCACAGATATTACTATCAAGTGCAAGGGCAGCTGGCATTGACGGGGCGTGGATGGTGCGTTTTTGTTGTTTGGACTTGTAAGGGCATATCTGTCGAAAGAATATTTTCTGATACTGACTTTATTGGGAAGATGATGGAAAAATTAAGAAAATTCTATGTTGACTGTTTTATCCCAGAACTGTTCACAGCACGCATTAAACGCTCAACGATTGGAAAGTAAAATTAACAAAATGTCTGATAATAATTAGTGACTGCTTAATTGAGGCAAGAAATACATGATCAGCCATTTTTTACCATTACATAATTTAGGCAAGATTTTTGGCATCATCCTTATAAACTTTTCCTTAAATTACTCCCTAAAAACCTTCTTACAGTAAGAATGTGTTAACGCATATATTAAGAACTGGAAACACATTATACGTAAAGAAATTGAATGTTGGCTTGATGTAAATATTTTTCCTTTGCAAATTCAGTATAGAGTGTTCTTTGCAGATGTATGGTATATTCCTATTTTGCTTCTGACTTTCACATGTTTAAAATTGTTTATATATAGAATGTATATGCTACACTGTAGATGACAGTGTTCTGTTACAAATGTTATGTTGAGAACTTGAATACATGTATATAAATTGAAATTAAGATATTTCTTATTTCTTCTTTGTGAAAAGACAAATGTTGATCATAATTGAAGTTAAAAGAACCATAGCCTGATAGAGGTTATTGGCAGGGACTTTTAACCCTTTGCTCCAAAAATACACCTTTATATTACTTCAGTGAATAGTGTAGATCCAGATCAAATTGCACATCTCAGCAATCCGAGTCTGCTAAGTCTACCTTGAATTTCATTCGGTTAATTTTAACTATTCCATGAGTGAAGTGTAGATCAAGATCAATCTGCACAGATATGCAGTTTAATCAGGATCTAAACTGTCAAAGTAGCAGGTTTCCCAACAACATAAGTTTGTTCAGAAACTATATAGTGTTATATAGATTCAAACTATAGATTTTTGCCATCATGATATATCCCCAAGTGTGTTTACCGAAAAACCAACACTCGTATGAAAATAGCATGGCCCATTTCAATGTAACAAAGGCAAGTTTTCAACCACCTACATTGTAATTACTTTGAAAAGTTCTGATGGATGACAAATTTGAATGCCAAGTGAACATCCCAAGATGCTTCAGTGATACTCCATTTGTGACCAGTGTAGATCCCTATGTATCATATTTTCTTCCAAAGGGCAACACAAGGGGTGTTCGAGAAACCCCATCATAAGAAAGTGTGCAAATCTCACAATAGAATTTTCTTATTAAGCATTGTGAGAAGCACAAAATGAATGGTATTTTTAGGCATACTTTTAGACAAGGGTTGCATTTAAAACGTTTGACAATGTAATCAATTGCAATTTAATATATATACAAAATAAACTATTTTTAAAATATCTTTGCACATTTTCTTTCATGTGGGAATATATGACTATGACGCCTGCCATTAAATAAGTAATTAAATATAAGACATTTTAACATTCTACCTTTATTTAAATAAGTGACAACTGAATGCAAATGTAACAAGTGTGTGTAAATATATATTAAACAACATAAACTGCAGTTACTTTCTAAACATGCAAAGACTCAGGGGTTCCACTATTTGCTAAATCCCAAGGGTCACTTTGTAAAATTTTAGTTGATTCAGTCATTTTATGGCCAAAATACCCCTAATTCAAGGAAAAATGACTCTTCAGCTCATACCACAGTTCAAATGAAAACCCTGAACGTTTTAATGAGGAACTAAAGGCGGCTGCAGATTTGTTAATTTAGTGCAAAGTTTCGAAACTTTTGAAGCCTGTCTAGACATTCTAATGGGCATAACACCCTGTAATATTCTGAAGTTCTTAATTCTTTCCATCTGTCTCTCTACATGAATTCTTAAATTAGCAATTTCACGTGTACTCTGCACTTCACTTCTTGTAAATTTTGTGTTAGCCTTTTAAACGGCGGAATAATTAGCTTTATGCCTTTAGGTGTTGTCAAATCCGATATGAGGAAGCCCTTATCAGCCATAATACCATCACCTTTCTCACATAACTCTAATAAACCACTTTCCTTTGTTAACTGTTTGTCACTCACTGACCCAACCCAAAGATCAGAAACAAATGTTACATGTCCAGATGGACTGATGCCAACTAGCGCTTTCCATGTGTTGTGAGATTTATAGTCACTGTACAACAACGATTTTAATTGAAGTGAACTCGGTGACTCGGTTCTTATTTCTGTACAGTCAATAATTACCCGTGTGTCTGGAAATTTGTCTTTGAACACTTTTGGCATATTATGTCTGACTGTTGCCATTGATGGCCACATCACCAAAAAACTTAGCTTAGCATCTAAATAATCAATCCATTTATTCACAATTCTTCAACATGCAGTTGATGAAATACCAAAGCGAAAGCCCAAGTCTTCCACTAGAAGCCCTAGTCGTAGGCGCATGAGAACCATAAAAAACTCATCAATTAGCCTCAATGTTCTTGGGCGTCCACCAGACTGATGTCTCGATTTCTGTTTATTACATTTGTCCTTTCCAGACTGTATTGAAGTCATTTCCTCTGCATCAGTCATTTCATCAAAAAGGGCTTCAAATGTAACACGATTTGGTATTCCTGTATAAAACATAAGATCTGAATCAGAGTTCATTACATCTTCATATACCAGTAATGGTAAGTTTGTCTGCTCCCCTACTTCACACGTGACGATGGAGTCCTGAGTGCCAGTATCAACATACTGCTTGATGTTCAAGTTGTCCGTCTGCGTCATCTGGTCAACTGTCTCTGGGTAGGTCTGGGTTGACATATTCCTGAAGTAAAAAAAAATTTATGTGAAGTCACATTTAATTTAAAATAAAAAGTAATATTAGACATTTTGAAGTTATCAGTACACATTGATATTAATATTACTTCATCTTACTGCATTCTTTTACTCTTATACTAGATCAAGATTTACAATTTAATTATATCAACAATACATAATTTTTTCTTACGTGTTCTTGTCTGATTTACTTATTTCGTTTTTGATTCACTTGGTGAATATGATTTTAAAAAAACAACAACATTAGTACTTTATATCCGATAATGAAACTTTATATAGAAAATACATAAATGTAAATTCAGACAAAAAAGATATAACCTGAAAAATGCAATAATATATAATTCATGCTAGTGTAAATTTTTTCATAAGTCCCAACAACTAAGTCCTGAAAAGACTTCTGATTCAAGGGTTTTTATGCTACTTTAAAATCTATGTTATCTGATGAGGTCATCACAGTTGGTGATGGCACATAAATATTTAACAACCTAAGTACTTCATAGATTTCACATATAAAGCATACCGCTGATAGTTTTCTTTAAAAAAAGTCTAAGCTTGTTGAATTTGTTCATTTACCTTTAACTGAGAGCTGTTGGAACCGGCTCTTCACAGTAATCATGCAACAACAGAGAAACATCAAGCATGGAGCAGTCATTCTGAACAAATGTTGGCCCGTCAACTTGATTATCTGTCGCCATGGATGGCCCCATGTCCACGTTGCTTTCCTGCTCCAACATCAGTGGGATTGCCGTGTAGATTTCATTCTCTTCCTTAATCTCTTCGTCCGATTCAGGTACTAGCTCATTCTCATCAAGCCTCTGAAAAGAGTTTATAAACCTTCGATGAAAATACAAACAACTTAAGGGGAAACAAACGAGCATGCTGTATGGTTAATGCACACACTTTTAGGGAGTTTTTCTTAGAATATTGGGTTATTTTTTTAAATTAGATTTATCTTTACAAACAGTAAACAGAATAATTTGATAGGCCTACATATATTTAAAAAGCACACATCATGATCAGTTCTCTATTTCAATTCATATAAGGCGTGGGTGGGGTAACATCATATAGCTACATACCGAAGTTGAAAACACTTTCTTGGAGCCATTCTGAGATGGGAAAATTGATGGGATAGTGTGCACAGCCGATGGTCCCTTGTTATCGATAAAGGGTTCGCTGCAGAGAAGTTTGTGCTCGTTCCATTTAAATGTTTTCATCACAGTTTTGCATCTCTGAATCCACACTCGTTTCAAACGTTTGTTTTGAGGAAACCTGTGCAGTGAGATAGTCCTGCCATTCAACACTTGGCCACGATAAACTCCGCTACACACACAACAATACTTCAATGAGTTTTTCTTCTTTTTGCTTTGCGACAACATAATAATTATATTTTTATTGCTCGTTTTCTTGTAAATATCATTTATCGGACGTCCCCGGAAGTGGAAACAGAATTTTCGGGCATGCGCACTTCGTCAAAGGGCAAGTAATTTTCAAGGGAAACAACCTAGTTATGGGAAAGGCCTATTCTCAAGGGGCATACAAACAAGTGTGAGTAGTGCAAAATCTAGGTGGTTATGGTATATTTTGAGTATGATTTAATGAATCAGTAGGGATTTTACCATGTGTGAGTGGCAAGCATTTATTTTGGTTGTTGGCGATAAGAAAGCTGTGAACTGATGAATGTTTGAAATTTTGCCTCATCGGCCGACCAGTTTTCGTGACCAGAATTTGAAAGTTAATGGTGCTTAAAAATCAACTGATATCTTTTAAATATAATTTTGCTTTGTTTTCATAAACTGAAAGTCATTGTGATGTCAGTTATGTGCCCTTTCTGTTTCAGGTAGGGAGCAAGTGGACTTGTCGTGTCAGCTGTGATTCTTTGGTTTGCGATATATCAGAATAACCGTTTACTGCCGCCTTAAGGATTTCGCTGAAATTTGTGTTTGTGGTAAAGCTACTTTTTGGGTTACGGTCGTTGCGTAATTTTGTATGACCTTACGTAAAGTTAATTAATTTCAAATTTAAACGTATTTTAAAGTAAGGTCAATTTAATTTAAATGATGGTTTTAGAATGAGACGGGAGGTTTTGGACCTGTAATGCTTAAACGCGTTGTCAGGATGACACCACTGGCTGTAAAATATGTACTGGTAAGCCCAGCCAGGAAACTAAACTCAGTAAAAAGTAGTGATCTTTTAGATGTTAAACTCTAAATCTTAATATACATTAAAAAGAAACAACAGTCTGTTTTGATGAATTATTATTGTTTAAACTATGTAAATCTAAGAACTAATTAAACATCAAAAGCTATGTAAATTATCAGAACATATGTCAATATCAATAAAATGAAAAGTTAACCAAACTTTGAGTGATTCTGGCTCAAAAATATGTTACTTCAATACAAGTCTAAGAAAGATTATAAGACCATTAAAAGTAAGCAAGTTTAAGGCCCAGGAAAGCACAGTTGACCAACGGATAGCTCACAGGTCTACCAGTCAGGGTCTAACAACCGTAAGTTCCCATATAATGATATAGCCAGGAGTTTAAAACCATACGGGATTAAAAACCCAGTCTATAACATAGCAACAAAGACAAAGTCTTTGTTGAAAAGTGGTCTTTTTAATTATTAATAATTGCTTAAATGCCAATTTTCCTAAAAGTCAATAGTTAAATTAATCTACTTAATTGAATGCCAAAATTAAAGCTACTTTTCTGCTTTAATGTAAACAAAACAATAATTTAGACTTGAAATATACTGATTAAACCTAAATATTAATGTGTTATTATTAATTTAGAAAGTTCTGAAGTTTTCCTAAAGTACCTAATTTATTACGTATTAATTTGAAAGAAGTTTAGAATTTTGATCTTAACAGTTCAAAAACAAAAGCCAGAATAATGAATTCTTAAAGAGTTCTGCAATTTATAGAACTAAGCTATAAGTGGTATCTTCCACTGAGCATAATAGTATCTTCCATTATTAACCAATCAAAATGCATAAAAATAGTATAACCCATAAAATAGGTTATTTAGGTTATACCAATATCCCTTAAATCATATTAATCTACTTTTAAGTACTACAAATAACATAAAAAGAACATGTAACATATAAAATGCACAACTAAATGATAAATCTACATAACAAAGTCTAAAAAGTAAGTATAATACAACAAATAAGGAGTCTTGGGCCTTACTCTAAAAATAGCTCAATTTCAGCCTTAAGGGATTGCCACACTCCTCCCAACTTTGTTCGTCGATAAAAAGAAAAATATCAAAATCTCAGTAACGGCAAAATGCCGTTAAATGAAACTTCGCACAAATGTATGTAATTCATGTATCTTTATTTTGCAGATGGTAACACACGTTAGAAGAGTAAAGACAAATAGCGAGATCTAAAAATTCCCTAAACTTCTATTTACATAATTTCACAAAAACTAAACAACACAAAACATCATTTTAAAAGCCCACATTAGTTATATGATACTGACAACAATTTGTTGTGTCCTCGTGACTTACATATGTAAACTTTACGAGATATTAGTAAAAGTGTGTTTGACCTTCAAGTTTCTGGTCGCTTCCTGGTCGCGTAAACGGATGACAATCACTGATTTCTCTTTTACTAGTTGAAATTTTTTTACAAAGTACACAACATTTTCTTGTCAGTATCATTGCGGTCACGTGGGAATTTAAAATTATGTTTTGAATCGCTTAGTTTTTGTGAATTTATGTAAATAGAATTTTAAGGAAATTTTAGGTCTAGCTTTTTTTCTTTACTTTTCTAACGTGTCTTACTGTATGCAAAATAAAGATTCATTAGTAACATTCATTTGTGCAAAGTTTCATTGAACGGCATTTTGCCATTATTGAGATTTTGATAATTTTCTTTTTATCGATGAACAAAGTTGGGAGGAGTGTGGCAATCCCTTAATCTAAAAATAGTCAAAGGCTTATCAATAATGGAGGTTAACCTGAAAGGCCACCTGCCTTGACTTAAAATCCCTATTTTAAAGCTAATATTTAAAGTATACTCTAAAATGTTAATTAAATGAACATACAAGGCATTAAAAGTGCTTAATTTAACTAAATTATGCCCTTAAACAGTTTTAAGGTAAAAGAAGGCCCATACCTCTATAGACTGTATCAAATTCTTGTGATTCACACTTATTGGGATATGATCAATAGTATCAATAGAAGACAATAGCCCAAAGATATAGTTCAATAGTTTCTGGTTGGACTTAGAATCAATAATCAGCAGTTACAATCAAATTAAAGTTGAATCATTAAATAAATGGTCATTATATAAGGTTAAACAATATATTACAAAATATTGCATAATCTGATGATGCTTAAAACTGACTTTACCACATGTTCATTATGTCATAATTTTGGTCTAGAATTCTGTCTTGAACTGCCAAATTTGCAAAATGACATCATTTTAAGCTGTTAAATACTTGCTGACAAGCTGATGGTTAAAAGTAAAGGGAGGTAATTACAGTTTTTGAGAAAAAAAACTGCTGCATCGAGCCATAAAAACCAGTCGTGAAATGTCAGAAATGTATATTTTCATAGAAAGTCCATCAAATACATCATGAAAATGTCTCAAATGATTACGAAAGAGAATTTGGCATAATATTTGCTAGAAAATCAAGCCGATAAAAAATAATTAAGAAAAATTAAGCTCGGCAAGCAAATTTCCACAGTCTGAGCTTTGCGAACCGAGACATAAATTCTGGTCGAGTAATGAAAATCAAGTTCTAAAACTATGTAGGGCTTGCCATGAACACTGTTATTAGTTTAGCAGGTATTTTAGCCCAGATAGGCAGGATTTGGCCTTAAGCTGTAGTCTGTTATGTCACTTTAGCTGTTTATTCCTTTCTGCAGCCAGAGGTAAGAATTTCATCATTTGCTATTTTTTATGGCCATTTTATAATTCAATCATCATTCTGGTGACATAAGAGCAAGAATAAACATAAAGTGTGATGTGTGTAATGGTTGAAAAGTGGCAGTTGATTGGCAGGAAGGTATGCAGGTGGTTCATATGAGCAACTGAAACATGATGACAGCATGGTAGGTGAGTGATTAAAGTGAATTATGGCCAGTTTTGCCTGTTTGACTGATAAAATCTGCTGTGCCTGACATATTTTTACAAAAATAAGTGCTTGTAACAGCATATTTTTCATTGTTCATCTTCTACCAGCTTCTTTATGGTATATGATTGTCAGGTCTTCTGGTTCCAATGTCTGTTTTGTTGCATTTCTTAGAAGCACTGTATTAATGTACTTGACTGTAACTGGAGGCAAAATTGGTCAGTTTTGGAAAGTGAGTTGTGATAGTCCTTTACACCTGCCAGGATGATGATACTGGCTTGGTTTTGCTCATTTTGCTCAGAAAAGGTTCTAAACTTGAACAGAGATGAGTTAATGGCTTAAAGGAAATCACTCTCTGCTCTTAAGGATGCAGTAAAGAGTTTGTAGTCGTAGATGCAAATTGGCCCCGGTCAAATTTGAAGATAAGAGGTAAGTGGGCAAACTGTAAGCTTCATGGCACTTTAAAATATTTTTAGATGCTATATTTGCAGTTTCACATCTGTTGCTAGGATCCCCAAAAATTGCCTGACATGCTCTTTTTGACCTTGACACTTTCAGTGCGAGGCAGGTGCTTGGAAATGCGAAACTAATACATTTCTGGCTCTGCCTTCAGTTTAACTTGCAATTCTCAAGGGGCATACAAACAAGTGTGAGTAATGCAAAATCTAGGTGGTTATGGTATATTTTGAGTATGATTTAATGAATCAGTAGGGATTTTACCATGTGTGAGTGGCAAGCATTTATTTTGGTTGTTGGCAATAAGAAAGCTGTAAACTGATGAATGTTTGAAATTTTGCCTCGTCGGCCGACCAGTTTTCATGACCAGAATTTGAAATTTAATGGTGCTTAAAAATCAACTGATATGTTTTGAATATAATTTTGCTTTGTTTTCATAAACTGAAAGTCATTGTGATGTCAGTTATGTGCCCTTTCTGTTTCAGGTATGTGCTAGTAGGGAGCAAGTGGACTTGTCGTGTCGGCTGTGATTCTTTGGTTTGTGATATATCAGAATAACCGTTTACTGCCGCCTTAGCAGACAAGAGATACTTATTAACATAGTTAGGTCCGCAAATCAGGATAAATCAGGTCAGTGACCGTTAGAAGACGGAAAGAAATGTATTCGTATGTTGGATGCATTTATTAATTTCACTTGAACTTTGAACTTTGTGCAGATCACATTGATTGTTTTTGTTATCGTTAAGACGATTTACGCTGAAACTGTTACAAAGAAAAATAATTTGTTTTTAATTAATTCTGTGACCATAATGTGACTAGGTGTAGTTTTTATATGTTTTAGTAAAGACTTAGTCTCAGTAGTTTCATAGTTAGGTACAGGTAATAACATTCAAGTCCCTGTGTATTTTATTAGGTGATCAGTGTTTACATTTTAGTGAGCTGTTCCTAGAAAGTAGTTATTTTTAGTTCAGTGTGTAGCATGACACTTAACCTTAATTCCGATTGGTTTATTTATGTCATGTGTCAGAGTTCATGACCCTGGCGGGAAGAAAAGATCTAGTGAGATAGTTTTGGTACAGTTGGAAGGTGCTGCGTTTTGAGAGCCTTGAGATTTTGTTGCATTTATTTGTGGTTCTTGGAATAGGATATTCTTTGTTCCGGTAAATACCTTTAACTGTCTTTTCGGGATAAGTGCACGTTTCTATCTTTCGGTTGTAATTTTATGTTTGTAATTGGTATTCGCGACTTGAGTGCGCTATAATTCTGTCAGATGGTTTATTCTGCCAAAATACTCTTTTCGCTTAACAAACTGCATGTTTATAATGGTGATTGGTTCTTACAGTTTTGCTGACACCAGATTGCACTGGATGAGAGTTGGTTGAGCCAAGTGAAGATGTTTATCTCATTGATAAAGGTAGGCTGAATATGTGATTGTCATTATGTATTTTTTAAGGTAAAGCTCATCAAGTTTCTGTTTATTATATAATAGGAAGCTCAGCACTGAAACCTATATTTATACTAAGACAAAGACATATACATGTTCTATCGCTTTATTATTCCATTGTTGTATATTGTATCTTTTCTTAGAATATGTAATAATTACAAGTTCTATTGTTTAGGTACAATAATGATATTGTAACGTGCCCCGAGCGGAAGGCACACAAAACAGACTATTTGTCTCAGCCTTTAAATATATAATTTTTCTCTTACAATGATTTCAACATATATGGCTGAGCAATGTATTTTGGTTAAACAATATAATGAATTTTCCCTGAGCTACTTTGCTCCAGAATGATTACAATTATTTCAGAAATGATTGGCTTCAACAAAATAATCAAAGTGAGAATCGGCTGAACATATGAAAACAATCTCCAGGACAATAACCACCTGGACAAATAATTGATCTCAAACTAAAGTTTCAACCGCTCGCCCAAACAAAAATCACAGTCCGAAACAAAACAATCACATACAAACTTCAAGCACAATCTTAGCGCATAAGCTGAGCAATAAAACAAATAAGAAACACAATACTGTTTCGAACTCTTATAATAACAGCAAACCTGAGCAACTACAAATTTCAAAATAATGCTCAACACGGTTTGAACAATCACTTTCCGAACAAAACCCGAAACAAACAACCTTCAACACTAAAATCTAACCTATTCTGTTCAACAATAGTGTCTCAGACGCATGTGTTTCCAGCAATTGTCTGAAGACACTATTCTAAACCCTATTCTAACCCTATCCTCAAACTTCAAGTGGCTCAGACGCATGTGTCTCCAGCAATTGTCTGAGGTCACTATCTAACCCTATCCTCAAACTACGAGTGGCTCAGACGCATGTGTTTCCAGCAATTGTCTGAGCACACTATCTAATATGACCTAGCCTCAAACTACAAGTGGCTCAGACGCATGTGTTTCCAGCAATTGTCTGAGGACACTATCTAAAATACCTATCCTGAAACTTACTCTGAAGCTACCTTACAAGTGTCTCAAACGCATGTGTTTCCAGCAATTGTCTGAGGACACTGTCTAAATCAACCCTAGCTTCAACCAATACTTTCACACCGAAACAGCCCGGTCAATATGCCCTAGTACAGAGTTGTACTATATTGGACCTATAATGCAGACCAATGCTGAATCCAAATTCAACAATGTGAACACCTCGACTCTCATAAACAGACTGCCTAGTGTCAATGAACGGCACTTGCTTATATACCATTTGAAGGAATCCCTCGGACTTTACCGTTCAACTACACTAATTTAACACAAAGAATTAAAACAACCAAAAAGAGTTTAAATAACCACAAAGATTTAGCAGTTAGACTCGGCCCAAGCTAAATCTTCAAATAATTTTCCTCACATTACCCACGCCTCCGACTACATGCGTCCCGCATGAACACAATTAAACTAAAAAAACACAATAATATAACAATCAAATTCATCATTAGATATACTCATCCTTCTGGCTGAACAAAAATATGTTGCTCAACCTATGTAATCATCAGATTTCCTATACTTCCCGGCCACACTACCGTAATCATACAAGGTTTTCTTGACACATATACGTCCACTTCTCACCTTATATCCGTTTCTAAAATTACACTCTATCTTCGTCTTTTCCTGCTCAGACAATAAATCTCTACCATTAAACGCCACTTTATGTCTGAGAATAACACCTGACTTCTGAACCCAGACTAAAATTTCGGGGCTCATATTCAACCGAATTACATTTTCAAAATAACTTTCAGCCTTGTGCGCCACGACATTATAACGCTACGTCCGAGATATCCCAAGATCGCTGTTCAGCCATTCTGATTAAAATACTTATGGATCAAGCTTGCGTGGTTTGACAATTGTTTGATTGTCGATCGCTTGATCCCACCGCTAGGCGTGGTTTGACAATTGTTCGACTGTCGATCGTTTGATCCCACCGCTGGGCGTGGTTTGACAATTGTTTGATTGTCGATCGTTTGATCCCACCGCTGCCACCAATTTTTGTAACGTGCCCCGAGCGGAAGGCACACAAAACAGACTATTTGTCTCAGCCTTTAAATATATAATTTTTCTCTTACAATGATTTCAACATATATGGCTGAGCAATGTATTTTGGTTAAACAATATAATGAATTTTCCCTGAGCTACTTTGCTCCAGAATGATTACAATTATTTCAGAAATGATTGGCTTCAACAAAATGATCAAAGTGAGAATCGGCTGAACATATGAAAACAATCTCCAGGACAATAACCACCTGGACAAATAATTGATCTCAAACTAAAGTTTCAACCGCTCGCCCAAACAAAAATCACAGTCCGAAACAAAACAATCACATACAAACTTCAAGCACAATCTTAGCGCATAAGCTGAGCAATAAAACAAATAAGAAACACAATACTGTTTCGAACTCTTATAATAACAGCAAACCTGAGCAACTACAAATTTCAAAATAATGCTCAACACGGTTTGAACAATCACTTTCCGAACAAAACCCGAAACAAACAACCTTCAACACTAAAATCTAACCTATTCTGTTCAACAATAGTGTCTCAGACGCATGTGTTTCCAGCAATTGTCTGAAGACACTATTCTAAACCCTATTCTAACCCTATCCTCAAACTTCAAGTGGCTCAGACGCATGTGTCTCCAGCAATTGTCTGAGGTCACTATCTAACCCTATCCTCAAACTACGAGTGGCTCAGACGCATGTGTTTCCAGCAATTGTCTGAGCACACTATCTAATATGACCTAGCCTCAAACTACAAGTGGCTCAGACGCATGTGTTTCCAGCAATTGTCTGAGGACACTATCTAAAATACCTATCCTGAAACTTACTCTGAAGCTACCTTACAAGTGTCTCAAACGCATGTGTTTCCAGCAATTGTCTGAGGACACTGTCTAAATCAACCCTAGCTTCAACCAATACTTTCACACCGAAACAGCCCGGTCAATATGCCCTAGTACAGAGTTGTACTATATTGGACCTATAATGCAGACCAATGCTGAATCCAAATTCAACAATGTGAACACCTCGACTCTCATAAACAGACTGCCTAGTGTCAATGAACGGCACTTGCTTATATACCATTTGAAGGAATCCCTCGGACTTTACCGTTCAACTACACTAATTTAACACAAAGAATTAAAACAACCAAAAAGAGTTTAAATAACCACAAAGATTTAGCAGTTAGACTCGGCCCAAGCTAAATCTTCAAATAATTTTCCTCACAATATGTGTAACTGTATTCTTATCATTCTTAATGTATTTACTTTCAGATCGTGTTGTTTACTTGGATTGTTCCATATTGACGATATTGGAAATACATGACTATCGTGTTGTTTACTTGAATGAACTCATATGTGCAATATGTGCAACAGTAAAGATGAAACTTTTTTATCGTGTTCAGTATTGTTCATCCCGGACTTGACAAAGACCCTCACCCGAACCTAGAACTATATATATATTAATTATTGGTCATCATAGTAGGTTACAATAATATTGGCATTATGTCACTGTTTTAAAGGTGTTTCACAAGTATTCCTTCTCAGTCAGAAAATTACTTCAAAAGGTGGTGGTCTTATAGTTTATTCAAAACGATTGCCATTTGCATAAAAATGTTATGATGATTGCTCGTGTTGTCTAATTTACTGTTCTTGTAAAAATGCTATTGTTTTAGCATTGACTTCAGACCGAACAAGATTAGTGACAAATTGTGTGTATGTGGGGTCAGACATTAGAGTTAGGGGTTTCGCGGGTATGTTTTGCACGTTTGAACTCAATTTTGATTTCATTCATGGGTACGTTCATGTAAATCTCAGTAATAGACGATCTAATTATTCACGAATAACAATACTATGTAAGCTTCGTTTTAACAAGGGAAAAAGAACAAATATTCAAAGTACAAAGGTGATTGAGTTTCATTTACATGCAGACGAAACAATAAACCCAACAGAAACAGTAGATAAAAACTGTTTTAAACTGTTTGCGTTTCAGACAAATATTGCCAACGGCGAAACAGTACTTGTCTTATTTGCGTTTATATATCGATGTCAACGGTAATCCATATAAGCGAAGCCTACAGAATGTCCATTCTTTCTAAATCATGTAAAGGTTATAAACTGTAAGTATTCCATGTGAGTGATAAGAAATTACCGGCAAAGTCGAAATACTTTATTGCTGAGTCGGAACTGGCCAGTCCGTGCAGCTCCCCGGTAAATCAAAGTCGATTTGCATATACCTGCTACTGCAGCTTTTTAAGAGATCAGTTTATAAATTGACGACAGCCAAGATTAAGTTCGTGCTATAGTCCACAGACCAGGTCAGAGATACTGAATTCCATGAAACATAATTATTCCAAGTATTCTAAAGTTTAAACTGATATTGTTATTCACATAAGCTTTCTATCCAAAAGTTCAAACGATTCATCATACTTTTTGTATTTATTTGCATCATTTCTCCAAATATTATCCAAGTGAAACGATAAAACTGCGAGATTTTCAACAGACTAGCAGTCTTAAGATACAAAAAGTAAATCAGTACGTTTTTCGACTTTGTTTGGGATGCATTATTTAATTTTATGTTAGAGATAAATTCGAGCAGTCGAAAACGAGAAAGGTACGTGTAAATGCATTCTTTGTTGTCAGCTTGTAAAACAAACACGTCCACTGGTACTTGACCAGCACTACCTCGTGTACTGTATTATTCGTTTTGCCGAATGAGGAGGGTTGTCACTTGGAATTTTCATTTAAAGGGAGATGTGCAGGATTGGTGAGTGGAACAGATTTGCGAAAAGGGTTATTAATAAGTTGAATATCATTATTTGAAGCTCAAATATTGATTTACACCCGAAATATTTCAAACCAATATTTCATAAAAAAAAGATATATCAATGGTGTTTCCTATCCTATGCGACGCGCATAGGTTAGCTATTTTTGTATTTCCCGCGTTAAGCCGCGGTGGTTTTTGGGATTGTCACGTGATCACTTCAACCAAAATACGCATTTGGTGTACCGTGCCGACTATCGACGTCGCCATTTGTTTCAAAATGCCTGGGCCACCACGAATCTTAGCTCAGCGATGAGCTAAATATAGAATGATCACTAAATATAGAATGTATTTTTGTATAGGGATTTCTTCAGCAGATTGATTTCAGGTCTGGTAAAATGATAAAATTAACAGAAAACTTCCCCATAGAGGGTTTGAAATGTAGAGTTTAGTGAAAAGTACACGTAAGTGTTACATAGATCGATCTGTCTACGATTTAACCGAGTACACCTGCTCGACCCTGCACATCTCCCTTTTAAAGGTTGCACTACATAGCCCGTTTTAATATGTGAGAACTTTTTCTCTTCATCCTAGGGCATCTTGTTTGCAGGGCTTGCATGTCAGGAAAAGAAACGAAAGCAATTTCACCCAAATATCTTGTTTGTTCGAATTTATATCTTGTTTAATAGAGGTGGACTAGTGCCGAAACAGCGGATGTATATTTGTGGCACCGTATTTGCGATTCCGCGTTTAAAGTATGGTCTGTTCGGTTAGAGAACAGTACTTTTCTTACAAGTAAGTTAACCCCTAGTGTGTTTTCGAATAGATGGAATGCAAATCTTCGCAAAAATATATTGTGGTCTAGGAATTAAGATGATGGAAATCATATTTAATTGAATATTGCGAATTTGAGGCCTATGGGAATTAGATATACTTTGGTTAACCTACATAAAGTTCCATATTAAAGGCATTTGAAAGGAAAATACCTCTTAAAATAACAAAATAGGAGATATTATTTTTATTGTCACTGATGGCTTTGTTTTTGCATGTAATGTATTCAAACAATTAAGATAATAGAACAAGAACTTTCACAATTATAGGCAACATTATGTTTCATATTTAGGTCTTTTCAAAGGGGCATAACTGAAAAATATTGAAACAGGGGTTATCGATCTTGTTGTCAGAGATGGCTTTGTTTATGCAAATGAGGATATATTTCAAGTATTGTGTTAATAGGACAAGGACTTTCAATGATATAGGCAACATTAAATTCGATATTTAAGTAATTTGATAGGGGCATAACAAAAAATAATATAACAAGAGTGATCATTTCTGTTGTCGGAGATGGCTATTCATGCAGAAAGTATTTTTAATTACTAAGTTAATATGTCAGATACTTACGAACTCATAGGCAACATTCAGTTTCACATTTAAGTTTATGGGCTACAGGAAAACGCGACCGCCGACGACGCCGCCGCCGCCGGACAATAGGATCGATACGTGTCTACCGGCTATTGCAGGTGGCAAAATGATAAGCTCTGTCATACAATGAATTCGACATCATTTAAAATAAAAACAAAAACGTGTGATGAGAGCGAGCGAACATATTTATTACAGGGCGGGAATTATTAATAAATACCAACATTCTAACGAAATTTTCCTAGAGAAGTTTACACTTCAGAGCCGTATTTTGTTAATATGTCATGCTAATGACCGACTAGCTTTTTGGAAAGCTAAAACTTGTGAGAATATTATTTTGAGTCAGTTTCGGAGTGTTATTGTAAAGAAAAACAGAGGGCTTTAATAAGATTTAGATATGATACAAAGTTTTATACAAATGTATTGCGAAATCGAGATAAAAGTATTATTCTAGTTTCTGTCAACTGTTTAAAAGGTTACTTCAACATTTCAATATTTATTATAGATACAATTGATTCAACTTATAAAACATACATATATTTAAAGTTTTTCTCATTTAAATTGTAAACAAAGCGACAATTGGCAATGAACAAAACTCATTCACAACATTTGTAAACCAACATTAAAAATAATAATAACTAGAGCTATCACTGAAGGTGATTAATACCCCCGCAATACTGCTTTGTCAGAGTATACAGAAATGATGTTTATCTTTCATGGGTGAAAGTTGAAAATTAATTGAAATCCTGAAAATTTGCTGGGGGTCCAGGGTGGCCGCTAGGGCTCCGGTAGGTCCAGGGCACAGCCCTGGTGGGGGACAAGGGGGTCGAAGCCCCCCGAAGCTTCTGGAAGATAGCAATTTATATACCATTGGGAAGCCATTTCTTAAGTGCATTTGAGCTTTTTTGAAACACAAAATTAAGACATCTGGAGGCATGGGTTTATCATTTATTGTCATTTATCTTAATCAACTATGCCTCTCGATTCAGTGAAAATTCTCCATAAACAAAAAATATAGAACTTCATGAATATTTTCAATAATTATAAAATTGATGGTAGTTGTTTATTTCTGCTGTTGTTTTTTTTTTTATAATAAATATCTCCAATACTATGTACATAATTTTTGCGCATTTTAGTTTCCAAAGTACATCATTGGACGGCATATTCTGATGTAGACCTACTTTCATTTTGTGTAATCCGAGATTAAATTTTCTCGCGGCATAACAATTTTAGAAAATCAAACGTAGGACTATATCCGCCTACCGATACAAGGCCATTTTAGTTGCATGATAACTACATACATATTACTTAGTACGCCGTCTCTGCGTTAGAAAAAAAACAATCGAGCATCTTCTGAGTATTGTTTTACAATCTGTATTTAATTTTACGCACACAGCTACACGACCTTCACCCGGGCACATGTTGTTATTCTTCCGAGAGGGATAAGAATAATGACGTCATTTGGAGAGCTAATGCTAACGAAACCAATCGTAGGACTATATCCGCCTACCGATACAAGTCCATTTCAGTTGCATGATAATTACATACATATTACTTACTACGCTGTCTCTGTGTCAGAAAAAAAACGATCGAGCATCTTCTGAGTATTTTTTTACAATCTGTTGATACGCACACTGCTACTCGACCTTCACCCGGGCACATGTTGTTATTCATCCGAGAGGGATAAGAATAATGATGTCATTTGGTGAGCTAATGCTAACGCCACGTGCGTGTAACATTCATTCTACGATATTTTGACCAATTAAGTTTTTTGACTGTCCCTTGTCAATTACAGACAGAATTGATATAAAAGTAGTATAGATTCGGTATTCAGTAAGTAGTATTAAGCGTGTATATGAAATATATTCTAAATTAACCACAACCTATTCGTGGTTTTACCTTGGATCACGTTTGAAATGCAACAATCAAGTATCATTCCTCATGTCCCTAACAATGGTATGTCGATTTGTCAACATGTTTCTTTTCCTATGGAGCTTATAGAACACATTATTCGCCCTTATTTCTTAGATTATATATCGGGTAATGAAAAATAAGTGAAATAAAAATCATTACGATTTTAATCTTTTACATAAATCGAGTATTTACTTGTCCCGATTTTTAGAATAAGATACGTTACGCCACTGTCACCCTACTCTATGTCAAAGCGATATGTATGGCGGCTATCAGTCACATCATTTTGTAAACAATTAGGTGTCACTTCAACTAAAAATAGTCATATTAATCCTTGGATAATGTCTCGAAAAATTACTACACCAAGTTCTTGGTGGTGGCTGGAATTATTCAATTTTTTTCATAAGATACGTTACAAGGCATTTCAGCTTTACCATCAACATCGTTCATTACTCTTCAATGAAATCATAAAAAAATGATTGCTTTAAGAAGTACAGTTTCCATAACATAATTATAAGTTTCAATCAAATGTAGATAAATTACTCTAACTAAATTTGTTTAATGCACGTAAGATACGTTAAAATAAGATACGTTATATCGTTTTAAAGAGCTATTGTTTTTTTAAAATACAATCAAACGCGCATCTGTCCTGCATAGAAACTTGTATGTTGACATCTGGCAGAACCATGTGGTTGTTCGTTTTGCTTACATTTTAATAGATTTTACAGCGGGAAAGTGTATATTTAAAATTTTGAAAAGGTTCTATAGAAAACAGGTAGGTAGTCTTTTAATGACATTTGTAGAGAGTTATAGTCATTTTTATTTTTTACATTTACTATATTTGCAGTAACATATACCACAATAACATATTGTAAGGGTATTTCCGAGAGTAAACACTACTAGGATACTGAAACTATCGTAACGTATCTTATTAAATGTTACGTATATTATCACATTTGTTTGTGCAATTCTGTCTTTATTATGTAAATATGGTGAAAATGTTTGCTGTATTCATGCTTTAAACGTTGTATTTTATCTTAGTAATACAATAAATTAACAAAAGAAGGCTCGATATGTGTCATGCATAGCATAACGAATCTTACTTTTTCGAAACGTATCTTACTAATTTTCGTTTCAATGCTTTTCTTTTTTTTACAACATAAATATAAAGTCACAAAAGGTATAATACGCCGGTCGATATTTTATTCATTGAAAAGAATGACATTTGCTGCATTATACAAATGATAAGTTGCAAATAGATATATTAAATCTTTGCGTAACAGCAGTCTTTCAAATACAGAAGAGCTAGACAGATATTTTGTTTAAATATATTTGAAAAAAAGTGTTTTGTTGAATATGCTAATGTTCTGTTGTCTTGCAAGATGTTTTAAGAATCACTTCATACCAGTTAAACAAGTTATATGCCAAGTAAAGTAAATGGCGTCAGATACGTTACAGTTTCATTTCTTCGCTTTCCTCTCAAAAACTTAAATTGATTGTGTTTGATATGCTTCGAGTGTTTTCGACTTTATGTAACTACGGTATCCGTACGCAAAATATAAGTTTTTGACATGTCTATGTCTTTATGTAATCTTGTTATATGAAATAAAATGTAATGTTATTTTAAAAGTCTGGAAAATTTCCAATCATAAGGATTTGAGCTCAAGTTATTAGCAGACATAGATCATCCGTTGCCTTATTATGATTTAATATACTGAAGAACTGTCTAGCGTTTGCTTTTAACAAGCAGACATGGTATTTTGTGCAGTTTTGTTAACAGTGATGGATGTGTAAGTGTTGTAACGTATCTTACTTTGAATTTTGACATGATCTTTTCATCTTATAGTAACGTTATATTTTGGTCCTGTTTGGGGACACATGACATTGATTTGAATGATTTATATGTTGTACTATCTGACAATGTTAATAATATTCAGTTATGCAATGGGTGATTTTTGGTTGTAAGTGCATTCTTATTTGTACCTTTTCGCATAGAATAATTGGTAAAGCAAAAGTTGTGTTTAAAAATAGCGACTTGGGTTTTCACCGGATGTAAACAAAACTGTAAAAGTCGTTGACGTCACAAGGTTTTGTTGAATCGTGCTCCCCTTCTAAAAAATAATGGACTGATCCAAATGAAAAAAAATATGTCATGCAAATCTAATCACGAACGTATGTTAAAAGTTTGAAAACTGGAGAAGTAGTTGTGTCATAAGATTTTGTTAAATAATGCTCCCCTCCAACCAAAAATGGACTGATCCATAAAAAATATGTCACTAACATGCGCACTTCATGCAGAACATATGATTTCAATTTCAAGTCAATATCTTGAAAACTGTAGAAGTTTGCATAACACGATTTTGTTAAATCATGTCCCCTGCAAAAAAGAATGGACTGATCCACACAAAAAATATGTCACGCACATCTACACTTCATGCTGAACATATGTTTAAAGTTTCAAGTTAATATCTTAAAAACTGTAGAAGTAGTTCGTGTAACAAGATTTTGTTGAATAATGCTCCCCTGCTAAAAAATAATGGACTGATCCATATGAAACAAAGTATGTCATGGAAATCTACTCACAAACGTATGTTTAAAGTTCGAAAACTGGAGAAATAGTTTGCATCATAAGATTTTAAATAAAAGATTTTGTTAAATAATGCTCACCTGCAAAAATAATGGACTAATCCACAAAAGATATTTCGCTGACATACACACTTCATGCAGAACAAACAATTTTAGTTTAAAGTCTTATATCTTGAAAACTGTAGAAGTTTGCATAACACGATTTTGTTAAATCATGTCCCCTTCAAAAAAATAATGGACTGATCCACACACAAAATATGTCACGCACATCTACACTTCATGCCGAACACATGTATAAAGTTTCAAGACAATATCTTAAAAACTGTAGAAGAAGTTCGCGTCAAAAGATTTTGTTGAATCATGCTCCCTTCCGAAAAATAACGGACTGATCCACATGAGAAAAAAATTTTTGCGCAAATGTACTCACGAACATATGTTTAAAGTTTCAAGTCGATATCTTGAAAACTGTTGACGTAGTAAGTGTAGAAGTTTGCATAACATGATTTTGTTAAATCATGTCCCCTGCAAAAAATAATGGACTTATCCACACGAAAAATATGTCACGCATATCTACACTTCATGCCGAACATATGTTTAAAGTTTCAAGTCAATATCTTAAAAACTGTAGAAGAAGTTCATGTCACAAGATTTTGTTGAATCATACTCCCCTGCTAAAAAAACGGACTGATCCACATGAAACAAAAGTATGTCATGGAAATCTACTCACAAACGTATGTTTAAAGTTTGAAAACTGGAGAAGTAGTTTGCGTCATAAGATTTTAAATAAAAGATTTTGTTAAATAATGCTCCCCTCCAAAAAATTAATGGACTGATCCACACAAAAATATGTCGCTTACATGTGCACTTCATGCAGAACATACAATTTTAGTTTAAAGTCTTATATCTTGAAAACTGTAAAGTTTGCATAACACGATTTTGTTCAATCATGTCCCCTGCAAAAATAATGGACTGATCCACACAAAAAATATGTCACGCACATCTACACTTCATGCCGAACACATGTATAAAGTTTCAAGTCAATATCTTAAAAACTGTAGAAGTAGTTCGCGTCACAAGATTTTGTTGAATCATGCTCCCTTCCGAAAAATAATGGACTGATCCACATGAGAAAAAAAAATTGCGCAAATGTACTCTCGAACATATGTTTAAAGTTTAAAGTCGATATCTTGAAAACTGTTGACGTAGTAAGTGTAGAAAATTGCAAAACATGATTTTGTTAAATCATGTCCCCTGCAAAAAATAATGGACTGATCCACACGAAAAAAATGTCACGCACATCTACACTTCATGCCGAACATATGTATCAAGTTTCAAGTCAACATCTTAAAAACTGTAGAAGTAGTTCGCGTCACAAGATTTTGTTAAATCGTGCTCCCCTCCGAAAAATAATGGACTGATCCACATGAGAAAAAAAAATAGTTTGCACAAATGTACTCACGAACATATGTTTAAAGTTTCAAGTCGATATCTTGAAAACTGTTGACGCTGTAAGTGCCACAGACAGACCGCCCAACCAACCAACCGGATGATGACTCCTATATACCCCCTATACTTCGTATGCGGGGGTATAATAATAATAAACATTATAAGTAATATCATGTTTAGTTCATGTTGTCCAACAATATTGACCTGGCACTCTTGCATTCGACCCCGTATTCGTTAAATTTCGTAAATGTTACGATCTACTTCAAATCGGTAGTCCGGCATCTATTCCACACCACTGACGTGTAAATCGGATTAATATATCGGTGTATTCGCTGATACCCGTGTTTATCCAAAGACCTTTACGAAAATTAATGAAGTGCCAGGTCAATATTGTTGCACAATACACAAAGTATCTAAATAAATAACATACACATATTTACCATATTTATCTTGTTTATAGCCCTCTCCACCCACCCCGCACCACTGTTCCTTAGATGTCTTAAATAATCAAAGGCAAAATGTTAGTAGCTAAATGCTAATGAAATATTAACTCAATTAAAAATTGCACCTCCATTGCCTACACTTGGGGATTCTCTCTTCACCACTGATACAGCTTCTATCTACTGTGAGAGCAGCCCGCGTAGATCTGTCAAGATCAGCCAGCACATCCATGAGAGCAGCCCGCGTAGATCTGTCCAGATCAGCCGGCATATCCATCAGAGCAGCCAGCTTAGATCTGGCTAGATCAGCCATCACATCCATGAGAGCGGCCCGCGTAGATCTGGCCAGATCAGCCTGCACATCCATGAGAGCAGCCCGCGTAGATCTGTCAAGATCAGCCATCACATCCATGAGAGCGGCCCGGGTAGATCTGTCAAGATCAGCCATCACATCCATGAGAGCAGTCCGCGTAGATCTGTCAAGATCAGCCATCACATCCATGAGAGCAGCCCGCGTAGATCTGGCCAGATCAGCCTGCACATCCATGAGAGCAGCCCGCGTAGATCTGTCAAGATCAGCCATCACATCCATGAGAGCAGCCCGCGTAGATCTGTCAAGATCAGCCATCACATCCATGAGAGCAGCCCGCGTAGATCTGTCAAGATCAGCCATCACATCCATGAGAGCAGCCCGCGTAGATCTGTCAAGATCAGCCATCACATCCTTGAGAGCAGCCCGCGTAGATCTGGCCAGATCAGCCTGCACATCCATGAGAGCAGCCCGCGTAGATCTGTCGAGATCAGCCATCACATCCATGAGAGCAGCCCGCGTAGATCTGTCAAGATCAGCCATCACATCCATGAGAGCAGCCCGCGTAGATCTGTCAAGATCAGCCATCACATCCATGAGAGCAGCCCGCGTAGATCTGTCAAGATCAGCCATCACATCCATGAGAGCAGCCCGCGTAGATCTGTCAAGATCAGCCATCACATCCATGAGAGCAGCCCGCGTAGATCTGTCCAGATGAGCCATCACATCCATGAGAGCAGCCCGCGTAGATCTGGCTAGATCAGCCTGCACATCCATGAGAGCAGCCCGCGTAGATCTGTCCAGATCAGCCATCACATCCATGAGAGCAGCCAGCGTAGATCTGTCCAGATCAGCCATCACATCCATGTGAGCAGCCAGCGTAGATCTGTCAAGATCAGCCATCACATCCATGAGAGCAGCCAGCGTAGATCTGCCCAGATCAGCCTGCACATCCATGAGAGCAGCCCGCGTAGATCTGTCCAGATCAGCCATCACATCCATGAGAGCAGCCAGCGTAGATCTGTCCAGATCAGCCATCACATCCATGTGAGCAGCCAGCGTAGATCTGTCAAGATCAGCCATCACATCCATGAGAGCAGCCAGCGTAGATCTGGCCAGATCAGCCAGCACATCCATCAGAGCAGCCAGCTTAGATCTGGCCAGATCAACCATCACATCCATGAGAGCAGCCCGCGTAGATCTGGCTAGATCAGCACAGACTGCAAGGATTTCCAAGCTGATCTGGATCTAACCTGCCCATATTAAGTAAGTTATTTACATGATAGAAAATGTTAAAAACGCTGGATTTTATTGTCTCTTGCAGGATGAAAATGGCAATACTCGCGTCAAAGTGGGTCTGTTTGAAAATAACATGTTCTAAAATATGTGAAGCGCAAGAACACAAACATATCTTGAAAACTCTGGAAGTAGTTGATGTTAACATTTTACAAAAACCCTTTCCCTCTCACAAAAGCTAGGATGCCGTGACTTAAAAGGTAGCATTTGTTCTGCCAAAATTATTTTGAAATCCAACCATGAATGAAAAAGAAATGGACTGAATACAAATTTGCAACATTTCTATAGCAAAACTGACTAATTTCAGAGGGACGCTGTGACCCTGACATAGGTTTACAATGTTTCAACAACAAGCAAGTCTTAGACACTATGGAGGTTTGGCTCATCAGCAACCTACCATGGAGAACTTGGCTTCTTTTCTAGATATACAACATAACACTTTGAGCAGATGGCATTACATAAAAATGTGTATAGTAATCTTTGAGAAACATGGATGGAATGTCAAATAAATTAAAAAGAATAAAAACATATAAAAATTAACAAAAATTCTGGAATATTGCAAAAAATGAAAATCATGTTTAGGATAAAGTTGTTTGAAAGGGGCATAACTAAAAAAGTAAATCATGAGTTATCCTTCTTATTGACAAAGATGGCTTTATTCATTTTGTGGCAGTCATTTGAAAGCTTAACAAAAATATTAGTACTAGATGGGCGTTGAAAACGTGTGTCCCCTCTGGTACTAAGTCGGAATAAAAATGCACCTACAAAAAAGGGCATAATGTCATCATGACCTAAACAACTTGAAATTATCATGAGCAATATATTTTTAAAGTTTGATGAAGAAAAAGCATATAGCAAACGTTAAGTTTTCGGGTCAAAATCCAAGTACAAAAAAGGGGCATAACTCTATTCAATGTGACCTTGACCTAAAACATTTGGCATCATCACAAGCATGTTGTCATAATCAATATAATTTTAAAGTTTTATGAAGAAATATTAAGAAATGGCAAAGTTATAGACAACGTAAGGTTTAAAATGGTGTCAAAATCCAAGTACAAAAAAGGGGCATAACTCCATCAAATGGGCTGTTTCAAAAAATGGGTGGTTTAGGTTTTCCTGTTATAAAAATGTACAACAAACAGTTACTTCCATTTTCCTACTTTGCAGAGGTGTCTCATCATGTCCTTTAAAGATTTGTGAAGTTTCATCAAAATAGCACCATCCGTTAAAAATATTCTAAAACAAGCAAATTCGTTGTATTTATATCCCCCGCCGAGTACTGGTTATTACTAACACAACAGCTGAAGACATAGGGCTTTATTTAGATATGTATCATGCCAAAAACAGTGAAAAAAAACTTCAGATGGTGAAAAGGGTAGCTCACCAGAATATAAGAATGAGACGTAAAGTCTTCAAGTTGTTGAAATGAAGAACGCAGTAGTAAAACAAATTCGTTGAATTTATATACCCCGCCGGGTACTGGAGAAGTAAGGGTTTACTATATATTTATGAAGGCATAAACAATAAGAAAACTTCATCTGGTGAAAAAGGGTTGGTGAGATTACCAAAATATAGGAATGAGACGTTTTTACCTGTGTAAGGCCCAGGTTACACTGACGGGTGGTGTCAAATCATCTATTTTATTTTTAGGTACTAGCTGTTTTGATAGGTGGTCATGCGTTATTTTATTTCTAGTTTTCTGTGTAGACAGCAATCGGTGATTGGCAAGTGTTCATCAAATATTTTGTGGGTTGTTGGTACACAATAATTTTCATCTTTTTTCTATCGGTGGTAAGTATTAGTTGATCGGTTACCTATAAGTGTCCCATTGGAGATATCGGTTGTAGACAGGTTGTTGATCAGTGGTATTGTTTGTAGAAAGGTTGTTGATCGGTGATGATCGGTTGTAGACAGGTTGTCAATTGGTTATTTGTAAAATATGTTCACCTATCAAGAATTTTAAACATGTCTAAAAATCCCAATCGCTAATTTTTCACCGATGAAATTCATCTTTCATCTACAGCCGTTGATAGGTGGAAAACAGGGGACCAATAGTTGATCGGTGTTAAATCTCTTGTCATCGATTCACTCAATAATTAGGCTTAAAAAGTTCCAATCAATTACCTATGGCTCTGTGTAACTTGGGCATAATGCATAAGTTATCAAAGGGCCATAACTCTGTGTTAAACGGTCTGACCAAAACAAGACGACGATATGCGCATCTCCTCTTGGTATGGATGGTTTCCAGAAACTTTCATTGAATTCCATTCAGTAGTTGCAGAGAAATAGCCCGGAAACGAATACTGCTCTATATGCATAATGCATAAGGTATCAAAGGGCCATAACTCTGTGTTCAACAGTCTGACCAGAACAAGACGATGATATGCGCATCTCCTCTTTGTATTGATGGTTCTCAGAAAGATTCATTGAAATCCATCCGGTAGTTGCAGAGAAATAGCGCGGAAACGAATACTGCTTTATATGCATAATGTATAAGTTATCAAAGGGCAATAACTCTGTGTTAAACAGTCTGACTTGAATAAGACGACAATATGCGCATCTCCTCTTGGTATTGATGGTTCTCAGAAAAATTCATTGAAACCCATCCGTTAGTTACAGAGAAATAGCGCGGAAACGAAAACTGCTCTATATGCATAATGCATAAGTAATCAAAGGGCAATAACTCTGTGTTAAATGGTCTGACCGAAACAAGACGACGATATGCGCATTTTCTTTTGGTATAGATGGTTTCCAGCAAGTTTCATTGAAATCCATTCAGTAGTTGCAGAGAAATAGCGCGGAAACGAATACTGCTCTATATACATAATACATAGGTTATCAAAGGGCCATAACTCTGTGTTAAATGGTCTGACCGGAACAAGACAACGATATGCGCATCTCCTCTTGGTACTGATGGTTCCCACAAAGTTTCATTGAAATCCATCCAGTGGTTGCGGAGAAATAGCGCGGAAACGAAATTCGGACGGACAGCGTGACAACGTGACATCGTGACGATGTGACGGACGGACAACGCCAAAACAATATCCCCCTCCCGACTTCATCGGCGGGGGATAAAAATGGGCAAAAAATGTCAGGAGTGTGACAAAAAAGTGTGACACTTTTCAAAATCACATTTGTTCAGTCCATTATTTTACAAAAAGCTTGAGTAAAGACAATTTGTAAAAAGGTGCATTTATTAGGCATCAAATAATGATAAAATTAAGCATATTATACTTAAAGTAATCAATATTTATGCTATTAAGTCAAGCGTGGTAGATTAGAAAATACCTCAAGAATATCAATACATCATTGCTTTATAAATTTATAGGACTTTTAAGATTAATAGTACATAAGAAATGTTTTGTGTATCATTAAGTATTATGTTTCTAGATGCAATAATTATAATATTATCACCTCTATTGAAATTATATTTGTCTGCAGCTCCCTTCAGAAAAAGTCAGCTAATTTGTCAGGAGTGTGACATTATGCACATATTGCAATATTCTGTCAACATATCCTTTACATGAAAACAAGAGCATGATTTTTCCTAGAAGTCTATGTCATGTTTCGTTAAATTGTGACAAACAGGAATGGCCTTAGTGAAACATTTTTGAGTACACTGCAATTAATGTGGTTGTCAGGAGTGTGACACACTTTCTTAACAATATGAATTTTTTATCTTTATACGATACCACAAGTTCTAAAGCAATTATATTTGATGCTTCAACATGTTTTTTTTAACGGAAATGCACATTTAAATAATAAAAAACAGTAATACTTGTATTTTAAGCACATAAATTAAAATTCTTTGATTTATTTAATATTGGTCAATGAAGCTCCATAAAAATTTTATTCTGCTACATATGAGTATAACTTGATTGATTGTGATCACAGTAAAGACTGTAAAATCATATGGACAAACCAGTCTGGACTTTTTATGAACTTAAATTCTTTACATTTTTTTTTTCACTTCACTTGCCATTTTTCAAATGACAATATCGCAGCAACCAGTTGACCGATTCCAAAAATCTTTTCAGTTCTTCAGCATATTTCACCTTTTTACTCAGTTTCAATAAGCAAAAAATACAGAATAACACGTTTGGAATTTTAATGAACTTTACTTTTTCACTATTTTTTTTTTCACTTTTCCAGCCATTTTTTAAACAGCCCAAATGTTATATAGACCTTACAATATTGGCATCATCTTGAGCGTGTTGTCATAAGAAATATAATTTGAAAGTTTCGTGAAGAAATATTAAGAAATGGCAAAGTTATAGCCAACGTTAAGTTTTCATGACGGGCGGATGAACAAAGCAATTCCTTATCTTCCACATAAAAACAGGAGTTATCAATAATGTTGTCATAGAAGGCTTTGTGTCAAGTTGAGTCATAGAACTGCAACAATCTGGAAAGAGGTATGGTTAAAGTAAGGCTCCAACGTTTACTTATTTTTGTAAATCTGCCAATTTGCTACATCCAACGACATGACAAAATTGCTAATTACAAATCAAGTTACACTAGATCTACTACATGTGTTAAAATGCGGTAAATTAATATTTTCTTTGTGTTTTGCTGCCAATTTTCAGTAAATATTTTCAAGCCTTTAAAATCACGTGACTGTTCGTTTAAACCGTCCGAGATTCTGAAAACGTTTACGGCCTAGAATCGAAAAGTTACCGTTTACACATAAATATTTTCAAGTCTTTATAATCACGTGACTGCTCGTTTAAACGGCCCGAGATTCTGAAAACGTTTACGGCATAGAATCGAAAAGTAACCGTTTACACGTGTAAACGTTGGAGCCTTAGTTACATGTGAGCAAGCTTTTTTAAAACGGTCTCATTTATTCATGCTTTTTCTAGCATATTTACTCTTCAACCAGTGAGTGTAATATAACAAGAGGCCCAATAGCCCTATCGCTCATCAGATTCTTGGATTCATGAAATGAAAGGCAGAAAAATATTCAAGAAAATAACAAATACAGAGCTGACTTTGCAACAATATAAATAACGGGCCTTATAGCATCACACAAAGATGTGTTTTCACATTTCATGAGATGACGATTCTACTTCTTTGCTGGTGTATTATAGCATTTCAAACTGTCACACTTGTGTTTAATTCCAAGAAGCCTCAAGTCTTCAATCCATTACATAAATGCAAATAATCTGTTTTCTTTTGAGACAGTAGTTTGGTTGAAGTTAATAGAATATACCTTTTCCTACAAAATTGCTTAACCCTTTCCTCCATATATATATACCTTTATTGCGTGGACAAACAGTGTAGATCCAGATCAGCCAGCATATCCCTACGATCTGAACAAAATCTACACTGTTAACTTTTTTATTTGTTCAGTTACTTCTGACTAAAATGCAACCAGTGCAGATCCTGAACAGACGACACAAATGAGCCAGCTGATCTGGATCTACACTGTTGGCATTGCATAAAAATGCGTATATATGGAGGTAACAGACTGGTTTGGTCAAGATCAGGGCCAAAGACAATAAAACTGAGACTAGAGACCATACTCAATTCTCAAGCATCTGACTGCCGAAAACTGATACTAGTCTTAGAAAAAAATCAAATGCATGAGTTCTGAGACCTCCTATTAATTTGCCAGTTTGTGTACATACACTGTATACAGCTGAGACCTCTCTTTAACCCTTTCCTCCATATATACCCATTTTTACACATCTGCGACAAGTGTAGATCCAGATTAGCCGGCACATTCGTGCCGTCTGATCAGGATCTACACTGGTCCCATTTTGGTCAGAAATAACCTAATGAATCAAAAAGCAAACAGTGTAGATCCTGATAAGATGGCACGGATGTGCCGGCTGATCTGGATCTACACTGTTCGTCCATGCAATAAAGTTGTGTCTATGAAGGAAAGGGTTAATATAGTCTGAACATTTTTAGAATGTGCTTCAAATTAGTTGTAGTTGTTGTTTTACTTACAAACAATGAATAAAATATTAAGAAAAGCCTGATATTCAAAGTGCTATAAAGTAAGAATGTTTATTTGGTCAGTATCCATAAAAATGACAAAATATACCTTATAAAAACTTCCAGAGCAAAGTTCTTAATATTGCATAACACAGATCTAAGCTGGAAAGTTCAGTAGGTCATTGACCAGCAACAGGAGGAATGAACTAATACATCTTAACATATTAAGATTGAATCTAAATATAGCTGAAGACAGGTAAAACTACTGGAATTTTGACACTTGAAATTTTCACCCTGTTACTAAAATTTTTGTTTCAAATTTTATCACTGAACAACCAGTGAATGAAATGTTCAGGAAAGATTGAATTTTAAGATGGTATAAAGTTTGTGCCAAAATCTGGTTGATAACTGTAGAAAATCAAAGGTTAAAAACAGATTTTAAAAGAAAACTAGAAATGTGTCCATAGGACACGGATGCCCCCGCTATGCATCGTTTTCAGATACTAAAGTGCAATGATGGGAATAATAGCATTTCAAAGACAGTGATGTTCGAGTAGTTATAAGAATATGCATAAACTTGATGATCAAGAAAATTATTTGTATTTGTGGCACTGTTGTCTTCTCATTACGGAAATGTCTGTGAAGAAGTTGGTGGTAATGCAATGCAATGTCATAGTGAACATTTGTGCCAAGTTATTTTGAAATCCCTTCCTTCATAAAGAAGTTATAGCCTGAACAAGTAAATTCAAGTTTTAGTGACTGTGACCTTGACCTTGGACTTACAGGCATGGGTAATGTACGCAACACACCGCCTTGTCATGGTGAACATTTGTGCCAAGTTATTTTGAAAACCCTCCATTCAAAACAGTTATAGCCCGGACAAGGAAATTCTATTTTTAGTAACAGTGACCTTGACCTTGGACCTACAGGCATGGACATGGTACACGACTCACCACCTTGTCATGGTGAACATTTCTGCCAAGTTATTTTGAAATTACGCTATTCCTATCGTAGTTACAACCCTGACAAGAAAATTCTATTTTAGTAACAGTGACCTTGACCTTGGACCTACAGGCATGGGCATGGTACGGGACACACCATCTTGTCATGATGAACATTTGTGTCAAGTTATTTTGAAATCAATCTATTTCTAACAAAGTTACAGCCCGGACAAGAGAATTCTATTTTTAGTAACACCGCCTTGTTATGGTGAACATTTGTGCCAAGTTATTTTGAAATCCCTCCATTCCAAACAAAGTTAAGGGCAAAGTGTATATTTTTCTTAACACAAAATGTAAGTGAAAAAGGGGCATAATTTGAAAAATATTGGAAGCAGGGTTTTGTTGGTTATGATGTAGATTTTGATGGTGAAAATATATTTCAAGTTTCAAGGCAGCATCTCAAGTAGTTTTAAAGTTATGGGCAAAATGCATATTTTGCTTAACACAAAATATAAGAAACAAGATATATTCCTATTAAAACTAATGTAAATGGAAGTATCAAAGGGCCATAACTTCTGAACGGAACATGTAAAAGCATAACCCCACCTTTATGCACAACAACATATCAGGCAAAGCATTGCGGTAAAGTTTCATCAAATTCCCAGCAGAGGTGTAGGAGGAGTTGCGTTCACGAGATATACTCCTATTAAAACTAATGTAAATGGAAGTATCAAAGGGCCATAACTTCTGAACGGAACATGTAAGAGTGAAACCCCACCTTCATGCACAACAACATATCAGGCTAAGCATTGTGGTCAAGTTTCATTAAATTCCCACCAGTAGTGTAGGAGGAGTTGCATTCACGAGATATACTCCTATTAAAACTAATGTAAATGGAAGTATCAAAGGGCCATAACTTCTGAACGGAACATGTAAGAGCGAAACCCCACCTTTATGCACAACAACATATCAGGCCAAGCTTTGCGGTCAAGTTTCATTAAATTCCCACCAGTAGTGTAGGAAGAGTTGCGTTCACAAGATAAACTCCTATTAAAACTAATGTAAATGGAAGTATCAAAGGGCCATAACTTCTGAACGGAACATGTAAGAGCGAAACCCCACCTTCATGCACAACAACATATCAGGCCAAGCATTGTGGTCAAGTTTCATTAAACTCCCACCAGTAGTGTAGGAGGAGTTGCGTTCACGAGAATATCGGACGGACGGACGGACGGACAAGAGCAACTCTTAATGCCCGTCGCCATTACATGGCGGGGGCATAAACAAATAAAACCCCAGATTGACCAAGTTTAATTACAATCGGTTAAAAATTGTGGCCTCTATCGCGTTAACAAACAAAATGTTGACAGACGCCGGACAACGGACATCTGGTCCCTCTCTGATCACAATAGCTCACTCAGAGCGTTTGGTGAGCTAAAAACCAGATTTTCAGTTGAATTACATTTTGAATAAAACCAGTCTAACTTCCTGTAGAAACCGGACTAAATGTCTAACTTCCTGTAGAAACCAGACTAAATGTCTAACTTCCTGTAGAAACCAGACTTAATGTCTAACTTCCTGTAGAAACCAGACTAAATGTCTAACTTCCTGTAGAAACCAGACTAAATGTCTAACTTCCTGTAGGAACCAGCCAGACAATCTAAGGCATCATCTTTACAAGCAGTTGGTGAATTACTGGTGGGTCTTATGAGACCAAACTTCTCTTCTGAGTCAAATTCGGCATCAGAAGCCATTAATGTCTGCATCCAGTCCTGTGTGGAAAAATATTAACAAAATTGGCAATCAATTTACAATAAATAATTATGACTAGAAACCAGGTTTATTTGGAAATAATTTTTTAACAAAATACGTTGATCTTGATTTCTTTGCAACATTAATTTTATTATTTATTATTTTTAACAATCTTTCTTCTAAATAACTGACAGTAAGAAATTGCGAAATATTTCTATCACTATCAGCATATTTCCACACTGACAGCAGATAGGCCTTCATATGGAACCATGTGTTTCTTCAGACGGACAGCCCTCTGCAAGGAGCTAACCCAAGGGTCAACAGACACTTCCCGCCCATCAAGACTTTTTTGTCAGTGTGATTATTAAACAAGAGACAAGTGCCCAAGTTTATAAAACTTAGCATTAGACCAGTCACCATTTCAGCCAATCAGATGCTTGAGATTTGAGACTGGTTTCCATGCTAAGTTTTATAACCTTCAGTTAAGTTGATTCTCCCCTAATGGGCATATTGTCACATTTTTATTCAGGGGACACAACAATAATTTCTTTTAAAAAATTGTATAATGCAAATAAAAAAATGAAAGCCAGACATGATATTGCTTCAAGGTCACACTTTGAATGTACACTGTTATGTACCTTTATTGAACGAAACTAGAAACTATAAATTTGCAAATATTTTGACCTTTGAACGTTTACTACAAATTTCGATTTCAATTAAATATTGACCCAGTGAGCGGCCGCTGTATACATCTGTTGAACTGCAACACCACAAGATGCCGATTATGTTTTTTGTCATGCGTCTCATGTTAGAACTGCCGCTCCCATCAGAAGACACTGCATTCTACTCCCTAATAAGTTTTTGCTGCCAATCAATTTTTTGTCGTTGTGGGTTCATTCTCCTAGCGGATGTTGAAATGAAAATTTTGTTTTCTAATGATTTGAATGGAACATGTGGGACTCAATAACAAAGGTTTGGCTAAAAATAAAACAAAATAACATGAAGGCGTGATTAACTATGAACAACGTTATGTCATTTAAACTTACTGAAATCGAAATTTATAGTAAGTGTGACCTTGACAGTTGAGGTAACTGTTTCATTGAGTGGAACATTCTTTTATGAATCTAAGTTGAAGTACCTTCTATAAGTACTGAACTTAACTCCTGAAGATACATTTTGGCATTTTGATAATGTATACCATATGTGTGACCTTGACCCATGGACACTGTCATATAAGAGTAAACACTTTTGTTAAGATTATAATTATGTTGGTTTCAAAGCTTTACTATAAATAATTATTGAGAAAAAGACAACTCTCGACTATTTGATTCATTTGAAACAAATGCAATATGAAGATTAAAAGAACATCAACTATGGCCAAACATATGCAATCAGGAAAAAATATGAACAAGTGAATGGAAAGGCAGAAATACCAAAAGGGGAATAACTATGATATATTTTTGGAGTAAAACTTGAAAGTAATTTATGATTGGGGACATTTACTTCTCAATATATTAATTCAAATATAGATAGAATTAAAACAAACACATCTAAGTGAAAAAGGGGCATAACTTTAAAATAATTTTAGCAGAGTTATGACTCTTTGTGCTTATGGTAAAGACTATGATTGTGACTACCATGAAAACATGGTTATAAGGCGATGGGCCCCCTATTTTGATACCTAAATCTGAGTTTTCTGTGTAGACCCATTAATCAGACGGGGTGAAATTCCAGCAAGTTCGGACCTGTGATTTGTGAACATGGAACCTTCAATGTGGTATTTTCATATTAAGGTTTTAGAACTGTAATATTTCCGCCAAACATCGACTTATGCCGTTCCATATTCGTGTTTTCCAAACGCCGATTCGTACGTTTCCGGTTGATACTATTTTTCGTAACTGGAGTACTCTTTAGGTGTTTACCGCGATTATGACATCATTAATAACTAAATCAAATAATAAAAAATGCGGATATGAAATGGATGTCATGTAAATAAATATTTTCATAACAAATACTCAAAATAAGACTGTAGACGAAAACACTCAGCAATGAATACAGGTTATATGAAATTGACAAACGTTTGAATAGTCCTCTGTGACGCAATGATAACGATCAGGACTCATTTTGACGGACCCGGTTCAATCCTCGGGAGAGGAACTTTTGTTCCTTTTTTCTTCTTTTTTAAAATTATTGTTAGATACTTTTTTGGAAAAATGGTATAATCAATAGTTTTAAAATTTGGAAATAATTGTTTTTATTCTTCACCTTCATTTAGTAGCCATGAAAACAGAAATATTGTAATGATATTATTGCAAAATACTGACTCTTTTACAATACAGCAACAGAATCACGATATGAAACTAAAACTAGACTTTCATTTAGGAAAATGTTGCTATTTTATTGTTTCTATATTTGAACAGTATTTTTGTGATATTTGTCTTCAATAAAAGTAATTTTATGTGTTTGCACGATGATTTTTCCCAATAAACGAATGGTTTGGTTACGGTTGCCAAAATTACTTTTTTGAAGTTAAATTTTAACCAGCATAGCTGATGGCTTGCGTATTTCTTGTTTTTCAAAAAACATAAGGGGTATCAAAAAATGACCATTCGTAAACCAAGCCCTTTGGTTTTTGTGGTTTTTAACTGTTTGGTCTGGGCCTTAAGTGCCTATTTTGTAGGCCAATAAAATGAAAACGAGACGGTAAAGTGCTTTGTTTTTTTATTATTTGATTCTATACACATTGCAGATAATTTTTATGTATAACACAATTATTTTACTGCATTAAACATGCACAAAAATCCCAGATAAAAACTTGCTTAATTTTTACAGCTCGGAAAAATGTGCATTTCCGAAGCAGGCGTGCACTTAAAAAAGTCAATTTATAAAGTGATAGAAATAAATTCTAAACATAATGCTCGTTTTTTTCCTATTCAGGTATGGTGTCCTTTAACAATTAGCTTACAAAATTTTACAAGGTTTGAATGAAATAGAGAATAATTTAGCTTCTAGTATGTTTGATTTTCAGCCCATTTTTCGAAACAGAGGGTCCCCTTCTGAAATACCGAATTTCCCGAGTTACGCTCGGTAAATGTTTTTTAAAACTCTTGTTTAGATGTCTAAATGAAAACAACAAAATCCCAATCTGCAAAAGTGCATATTACAGTTCTAAAACCTTAATACCATTCCATGTTCAGCGGCGTATGTTCCCAAGATAAAAGAATGGGTTTGCCCTTAACAAGAAAACTATGGGCAGAACTAAATAGAAAATAATTTTGACAGGGGATCTTAGAATATAGATCCTGCAAATCACAGACAACGCCAAAGGCAAAATTTAACAAGAGCTGTCACTTGAAATTGACATATGCCCCCGAAATGAAGCTTTGAAATCGAATTGGTATACATATGTTGTAAAAATATGCCTGTGGAAGTAGAAAATAAGGGCCTATAACCCTTGCAACAAGAGGGTCCATAGGGTGGCTCACCTGTCAACAACTGCTCAATGGTTATAAAAGATTGTGTGCAAGTTTCGTAAAATCAAGGGAAACAAGAGGGCCATGATGGCCCTTTATCGCTCACCTGAATACAACAAAGTTTTGTTGTATGTGACCCATCGTCTTGATATGGTGAACATTTACACCAAGTTCTTTTCAATAAGAAACAACAAATTTACAGCTTGGAAAAGAAAATGCTATTTTAAGTAACAGTTACCTTGACCTTGGACCTACCGGCATGGGTATTGTACGCAACACAACCCCTTGTCATGGTAAACATTTATGTAAAGTTATTTTGAAATCAACTTAACAGCCCAGACAAGAAAATTGTATTTTTAGTAACAGTGACCATGACCTTGGACAAACAGCCATGGGTGTTGTACGCGAAACAACATCTTGTCATGGTAAACATTTGAGCCAAGTTATTTTAAAATCCATTAAGAAAAAACAAATTTACAGCCTGGACAAGATTTTTCTATTTTTAGTAATAGTGACCTAGTTTTTGACCCCAGATGACCCATATTCAAACTCGTCCAATTTATAACTGGGACTAATGTCCTGACCATGTTTCTTTGCAATCGGACAATCTGAGCAAAAATGTGACCACTAAAATGTTAACAAGAAAATTCCATTTTTAGGAAGAGCGACCTTGACCTTGCACCAACCAACATGGTTTTGTACTCAACACACCGCCTTGTCATGGTGAACATTTGTGCCAAGTTATTTTGAAATCCAATGAGAAATAACAAATTTACAGCCAAGACAAGATAATTCTATTTTTAGTAACAGTGACCTAGTTTTTGTTTCCAGATGACCCATATTCGAACTGTTCCAAGAAATTACTGGGACTAATGTCCTGACCATGTTTCGTGACAATCGGAGCAAAAATGTGACCGCTAGAGTGTTAACAAGAAAATTCTATTTTTAGTAACAGTGACCTAGTTTTTGGACCCAGATGACCCATATTAGAACTTGTCCAAGAAATCATTGGGACAAACATCCTGACCAAGTTCCATGACAATCGGTGCAAAAATGTGATCGCTAGAGTGTTAACAAGAAAATTCTATTTTTAGTAACAATGACCTAATTTTTGGACCCAGATGACCCATATTTTAACTCGTCTGAGAAATCATTGGGACAAACATCCTGACCAAGTTTCAAAACAATCGAGGCAAAAATGTGACCGCTAGAGTGTTAAAGAATGCAGGACATATTGTCGGACTGACCGACAACTTGGTAACTATATGCTCCCCTGAATTTCTTTGGGGAGCATAAAAAAGTGTGACCTTAACTTGCCAGTTTGTGTACATACACTGTATACATCTAAGACTTTCTTAAATTTATTCTTAACATTTTGAGAATGTGCTTCAAATTTGTTGTTGTTCTTTTTGTTGTTTAACTTACAAACAGTGAATAACATATTCAGAAAAGCCTGATTTTCAAAGTGCTATAAAGTAAGAAAGTTTATTTGGTCACTATCCATAGAAAATGACAAAATTTACCCTATAAAATCTTCCAGAGCAAAGTTCTTAATATTGCATATCACAGATCTAAGCAGCAAAGTTCATCAGGTCATTGTCCAGCAACTTGACCAACATTAATGAATAAACTGGTAAACATCATATGTAGCTGAAGACAGGTAGATATATTGGATTTTGACACTTGAAATTTTCACTCTGCTACTAAAATTTTTGTTTCAAAATTTATCACTGAACAACCAGTGAATGAATTGTTCAGGAAAGATTGAATTTTAAGATGGTATAAAGCTTGTCTCAAAATCTGGTTGATAACTGTAGAAAATCAAAGGTTAAAAACAGATTTTGAAAGAAAAAAAAATCTCCAGGGCGGGGCCCCTGGTCAATTTAACAACATGATTTTTATCATTTGTGTAGAAATCATCAATATCAATATTCATACCAAATTTCATGACAATCGGACAAAAAATGTAACCTCTATTGCTTTAACAAAATTTACCTTAGGGTTAGGGTTAGAGAAAAGGCCCATAACTCCGCCAAAAATAATCCGATCAGAAATTCCTTAGGAAATGCAAAACTAGGCTTAGTGAAAAACACTCCTGTGAAGTTTCAATGAAATCCCTCAAGCGGTTTCAAAAAAGCTTAGGGTTAGGGTAAGGGTTAGGGTTAGGTAAAAAGGCCCATAACTCCGCCAAAAATAATCCGATCAGAAATTCCTTAGGATATGCATAACTAGGCTTGGTGACAAACACTCCTGTGAAGTTTCAATGAAATCCCTCAAGCGGTTACGGAGAAGAAGTGAGGACAAGATTTTGCTAAAAAGGGCCATAACTCAGCCAAAAATAATCCGAGCAGAAATTCCTGACGATATGCACAACTAGGCTTGGTGACAAACACTCCTGTGAAGTTTCAAAGAAATCCCTCAAGCGGTTTTGGAGAAGAAGCGAGGACAAGATTATTTCGGACGGACGGACGGACAGACGGACAGACGGAGGGAAAGACGGACGGACGGTCCGATTACTATATGCCTCCCTTCGGGGGCATAAAAAGCAGGAAGTATATCCTTGGGGGTGATTAAGCAAAATTCAAATCTATATTGGCTGGGAAATTGAAACCACCATCTCAAAACTGGCCGAAATATTAAAACAAAATTTTAGAAGTACTATTACCATAGTACATGTATAAGTATCGTGTTCAACGACCTTCAAAGGACGAGCTAATTAAGATTAAATATTTGTTGATTGTCTGGGAGTGAAATTCAATTAAAAAGGTCAAAGGCGATGAACAAGAACATTCTGGCCTCACAGTAAACAAACTGTATACTGTCAGCTCTTTTTCATCAGCGATTCCATCAGGCATTAAATAATATATAACAAAGACGAGGGCTGTCCGGAAAGTTCATATACTACTTTATTTTTTACACTCCAGCAATACATACATAAAACAAATTTGGCCAGAAAATACATACATATCTAACAAACACATTTACAAAAAACTGTCAGGCTGTGATGAACATTAACATAAACACAGTCCTAACATCCAACATATATACATAATCACGGAGCACTTTTAAACGTCATCAACGTTAAATGAACGTCATGAAACCACTCATTCTCAAAAATATCGCCCACACGATTTTACTCATTTCTGATAACGGCTGACCCATTGCTGGTATACCCCTTTGTACCATTCTCGATCAAAACCAGATATCGCTGATCTAACACCGACGCGAAGTTCTTCCAAATCTGCAAATCTTTTACCAAGCAATTCCGACTGTTCTAACGCGTTCTACGTAATTCGGCTCTGCAACTTTTGGTCGTCCGCTTCGTTTCTTATCTAACACATTTTCATACCCGCTTCTAAATCTGCTGTGCCACTTAAACATTGAACATTTACCGGTGGTATCTGCTTTTGAAATAAACTTCCACGTCTCAGTTGGTGTCATATTAGCATGAACACAAAACTTGATAACACTCCGTTGCTCCGTCCGTGAAATTCACGTCATTTTTTCGAAACAAATGTTAAGCGCCCCCAATGCGTCTAAAGGTCGTTTACAACTTGTTTATTAACGTATGATGTTGTAATTTTCACCAAATGTCATGCAATGATATCAAATAACTTCGCGTAAGTAAAAACGCGTTAGGCATAAAACTTTTATTTTTATTAACTTTTGTTTTGAGTAGCTACTGTCATGGAATCAAAGTGCTCCGTGAACCGTCGGTCATGTTACCATGGCGATGGGCGTTTTGCAAATATTGTTATCATGATTATAAATTTAGAAATATGTAGCCAATACATAAGCAAAATACTAAAACAGCTTATTGATATGACTGCTAATAATTATTCTGTAGCCTTGTCTACGAACTTTCCGGACAGCCCTCGTATAAAGCATCGTATCCATCATCGAGACCGCGATGTTGGCATAAAATAATCTACATTGTTTTTTATATATTTGTTTATATTTTGGAGCTATTGTGGAGAAAAAGTCATAATAGCTTACTTTGGCTCTTTTAAGGGCCATAACTCTGGAACCCATAATGGTGTCTAGCTGATCAAGAAAGGAACCGATGCTTTTATAGTACAAGTCTAATTAAATTCAAATAAAAAAATGAAGCTGCTATTGTGCAGACAAGGTCTAAAAAGTAAATTTTTGCACTATCAGGGGCCATAACTCTGGAACCCATAATGCAATATGGCAATTTCAAGAAAGATCTTATGGTAATGAAAGTGAAGATCAAACCAAAATTAAGACCACTAGTGTCCAGACAAGATTTTATTATAACTTGACCAGGTGACCTAGTTGTCAAGGTCACATGACCCAGTTTCGAACTTGACCTAAATATCATTGAGATAATCATTCTGACCAAGCTTGAAGAAGATGGGCTCAAAACTAAGACCGCTAGAGTGCAGACAAGCTTTTTCTATAATTCGACCTAATAACCTAGTTTTCAAGGTCACATGATTCAGTTACGAATTTGACCTAGATATCACTGAGATAAACATTCTGAAAGAGTTTGAAGAAGATCGGACTAAAATTAAGACTGTTAGAGTGCGGACAAGCTTTTTCTATAATATGACCTTGTGACCTAGTTTTCAAGGTCAAAGGAACCACTTTCGATCATTGACCAAAATTAAGGCCGCTATAGTGCGGACAAGCTTTTTATATAATTAGACGTAGTGATCTAGTATTTAAGGTCACATGACCAACTTTCAAACTCGACCTAGATATCATTGAGATAAACATTTTGACCAAGTTTGAAGAAGATTGGACCAAAATTAAGGTCGCTAGCGTGTGGACAAGCTTTTTATATAATTTGACTTATTGACCTAGATTTCCAGGTCACATGACCCAGTTTCGAACCTGACCTAGATATTATTGAGATAAACATTCTGTCCAAGTTTGAAGAAGATCCCACCAAAATTAAGACCGCTTGAGTGCAGTCAAGCTTTTTTCTTTTATTTGCCCTAATGACCTTGTTTTACGGATCACATGACTAGTTACAAACATGACCTAGATCTCATTGAGACAAACATTCTGACTAAGTTTAAAAAAGATCGGAGCAAAATTAAGACCGCTTGAGTGCGGACAAGTCTTTATTTATTATTTGACCTTGGCACCTAGATGTCAAGGTCACATGACATAGTTTTGAACTTGGCTGAGATATCATTGAGATAAACATTCTGACTAAGTTTGAAGAAAATCCCACCAAAATTACGACTACTAGAGTGCGGACAAGCTTTTTCTTTAATTTGACCTAGTGACCTAGTTTAAATGGTCACGTGACCCCGTTACGAAATTGACCTAGATATCGTTGAGATAAACATTCTGACCAAGTTTAAAGAAGATTGCACCAAAATTAGGCGACTAGAGTGTGGACAAGTTTTTTTTCTATAATTCGACCTTGTGACCTAGTTTTGAAGGTCACATGGCCCAATTATGAACTTGACCTAGATATTATTTAGATAAATACTCTTACCAAGTTTGAAGAAGATCTGATAAAAATTGAGACCGCTAGTGAACGGACAAAGGACGGACGCCGGACAAAAGGCAATAACAAAAGCTCACACCCTGTCACTATGTCACAGATGAGCTAACAATGTGTATATATGGAGGAAGGGGTTAAAGACTGGTTTGGTCAAGATTATGGCAAAAGACAATAAAACTAAGACTAGAGACTAAACTCAATTCTCAAGCATCTGACTGCCGAAAACTCATACTAGTCTTAGAAGAAAATAAAATGTTTGAGTTCTTAGACCTCCAATTAACTTGCCAGTTTGTGTACATTCACTGTATACAGCTGAGATCTCTCTTAAATTTAGTCTTAACATTTTGAGAATGTGCTACACATTTGTTGTTTTTGTTGTTTTACTTACAAACACTGAATAAAATATTCAAATAAAAGCCGGATTTTCAAGTGCTATAAAGTTAGAAAGTTTATTTGGTCAGTATCGATAGAAAATGACAAAACTTACCCTATAAAATCTTCCAGAGCAAAGATCTTAATATTGCATAACACAGATCTAAGCAGCAAAGTTCATTAGGTCATTGACCAGCAACTGGAGGAATAAACGCTGATAATGCATCCTCATAACATCTTAAGATTAAACCTTAATATAGCTGAAGACAGGTAGAAATATTGGAATTTTGACACGTGAAATTTTCACTCTGCTACTAAATTTTTGGTTTCAAATTTAATCACTGAAAAACGAGTGAATGAATTGTTCAGGAAAGATTGAATTTTAAGACGGTATAAAGTTTGTGTCAAAATCTGGTTGATAACAGTAGAAAATCAAAGGTTAAAAACAGATTTTAAAATTTTTAAAATCCCCAGGGCGGGAATCCTGGGCAAATCAAGAAAATGATTTTAATAATTTGGGTAGAGATCATCAATATCAATATTCATACCAAATTTGATGACAATCGGATGAAAATGTGACCTCTATTGCGTTAACAAAATTTTTGCTTTAATCTGACCTATTGTCCTAGTTTTTGACTAAAGATGACCTAGTTACGAACTTTACCTAGATATTATTGAGATAAACATTCTGACAAATTTAAAGAAGATCGGATAAAAACTGAGACTACTAGAGTGCGGACAGCAATTGTGAACGGACGACGGACGAAAGGCGATCACAAAAGCTCACTCTGTCACTATGCGACAGGTGAGCTAATAAAACAATCTGCACTATTTGAAAAAATAACAAACAGTAATTTTTTAAACTTTGTTAAAAACAAGAAGCTGTGTTTGGAAAACACATATTCCCCTGGTAGCAAAGTTTGTCATGATACAAACTTAAAACAAGGTAAATGTGTGAGCTAATTGGATGTACGGATGGACGGAGTGACTGACGGACAAAGAGCAAACCTATAGTCCTCACCTGGTAAACCTGTAGGCGATAAGTAAGGATTTTAAGAATACATCATGCAGGAAAACCAGTGTACCTCATTGGTGAACGCAGGTCCTTTCCCTCCATATTCCTGAGGCAAATGTTCCTCATCTATATACTCTGCTAGTTCCTCTACTTTAGAACCATGGAAATGTACCTGAAAATTAAGTTTGATTGTAGTAGCGTTTGTCATAATTCAACAACATTTTCATTTACATATGTCAACATATTGATGGCCACATTGGAAACCAAATCTTAGATTTATTATCTGATTCTGTAATGACTGTAACTGTTGCTTTTATTTCTGAAAACAGTATTTATGTACAAAGAATTTCTATTTCTAGAAAGTGACAATGACAGCACTTTCCCTAAATGCAATCTCTGCAAGGTTTAAACAAGGCTACCAATAAACTAATTTTGGATAACTAAAACCAGACTCAAGTTATTGTCTAAAAAACTATAAGACCTTGAACCCAGTGACCCTAAATTATAAGATGAAAAGGGAACTTTGAAGACCCTCGACCACGACAAATATGAAAATATTGCAGGCTCGGTTTGATTGAGCCTGTTCATGGGCAGTAATGGAAATGCTTATTACTGCCCACGCCGCCTAGCCCGGGTTGAGCGCAACTCAATATTTACACCAAAAAACAGTACAAATTTGATCCATCCCAAATGTTGGTATGCATATGGCGGTGAACATGGAACCTTCAATGCGATATTTTCAGATTAATACCATTCCATGTTCAGCGGCGTATGGTCCCCAGATAAAAGAATGGGTTTGCCCTAAACGAGAAAACAATGGGCGGAACTAAACAGAATAGAATTTTGAGAGGGGATCTTAGAATATAAATCCTGCATATCACAGACAACGCCAAAGGCAAAATTTAAAAAGCAGGAAGTATATCCTTGGGGTGATTAACAATATTAGGGATGGGAACGAGTAATTGAGTACTCGGGTACTCGATTAATGTCCGAGTACCCGAGTAGTTCATAAAGTATTCGAGTACCCAATTAAAAATGTAAACAAGAAAATCAACCAATTTTTATAAAAGTTGTCTTTATGGAATCTTACAAATCGCCGACTGACAGTTTATTGTCAACACCTGGTTTCGAATAAATAAGATGACACTTGGGGGCACAAATGTTAGATAAATGGCGCCTAATTGACGTTATTGTTTGATGCTGTAACACAGACAATTTGCAATCATGAAAATGATGCTGTAACACAGACAATTTGCAATCATGAAAATTAGCACCTGAATATTTTAAGCACTACGCTTCTCTCGTCGGCGATTTTATTTGATTTTGTTTATTAAGTAATTAAAATCAAATGCGATTGTTGATTGTAAAATTGCAAAACTGAAATTAAAACTGATTGGAGAACATACACTATTTTCACATTTTACGTTGATGTTCTAGTTTGTGACACGGGCTAATTAATGATTGTTTAGTTAAATGTTTTCAACGTTGATAATCGAAATGTAAATATCATTAAGGTATTTTTGTTTCCTTTAAGTGTATTGTGTATCTTCTTGAAAGATCAATAATGACAGGCAGTCTGGCATATTCATACCCGGTAAACTTATGGAAATGATAGTGTCTCTAGCTGGGAGCGAACCCGCACCGTCACGGCGACAGCGCCTAGCCATGCAATTCCTGCGACGTAACCAACTGAGCTAACCGGGACAACGCCAAAAAACGTTGATCGGATAGCCCTGATACTTCCTCTTGCGTTAGAGAAATGTCGAGTACTCGAGTACACGATCGGAACAAGATCCGCCTACCCGAGTACCGATTTTGCTACTCGTTCCCATCCCTAAACAATATCCAAATTTATATTGGCTGGGATATTGAAATCATCCATCTTTAAACTGGCCGAAATATTAAAAACAAAAAGTAATTTCAGAAGTACTATTACCGGTAATATAGTACATAAATATCGTGTTCGACGACCTTCAAAAGACTAACTTATAACACTCCATATAGCCTATCTAAAAATGAATTCCTCATTTTAGTTTTTACTTTAGTAACACTAACCCTGACCTCAGGCTCAAGTTGTTGTCTGGACAAGGAATTTCTATTTTTAGTAACAATGACCTTGATCTTGAACCCCAGTGACCCCAAATATAATACCATGCAAGGTCTCAAAACAGGCTTACTTCACACTGTTTCATTAAAATTGCGCAATAACGTCTCAAGTTACTGAACAAAACAAGATATCATTTTACATGATGGATGCTCCCCGAAGTATATCTGACCAATGACAATGCCCCTGTATCTGTATCTGTGTCGGTCTCTGTTATAGTTATTAAATTATACCTTGAGCAAGAACAATAAAAAAAGGGAAACAATTCAAAAGTTATGCAGCGTTCTACCTAAATCTATCTGACTTTTAACTCTGTGCCTTGTATACTTTAAGAGTTGCCAAATGGAAAAAATAAACACAACATAAAACAACAAGAAATAAACAAGAGGGCCATAATGGCCCTTTATCGCTCACCTGAGTACAACAAAGTTGTGTTGTATGTGAGACAACGTCTCGATATGGTGTACATTTTCACCAAGTTATCATAAAATCCAATAACAAACAACAAATTTACAGCTTGGAAAAGAAAATGCTATTTTAAGTAACAGTTACCTTGACCTTGGACCTACAGGCATGGGTATTGTACGCAACACACCCCCTTGTCATGGTGAACATTTATGTAAAGTTATTTTGAAATCACTCCATTCATTAGGAAGTTACGGCCCAGACAAGAAAATTTTATTTTTAGTAACAGTGACTTTGACCTTGGACAAACAGGCATGGGAATTGTACGCGAAACAGAAATGGTAAACATTTGAGCCAAGTTATTTTTAAAATCCAATGAGAAATAACAAATTTACAGCCTGGACAAGATTTTTCTATTTTTAGTTACAATGACCTAGTTTTCGATCCCAGATGACCCATATTCAAACTCGTCCAATTAATAACTGGGTCATATGTCCTGACCAAGTTTCTTTACAATCGAACAACCTGAGCAAAAATGTGACCACTAAAGCGTTAACAAGAAAATTCTATTTTTAGTAACAGTGACCTTGACCTTGGACCAACAGGCATGGGTATTGTACTCTACACACTGCCTTGTCATAGTTAACATTTGTGCCAAGTTATTTTGAAATCCAATGAGAAATAACAATTTTACAGCCAAGGCAAGATTTTATATTTTTAGTAACAGTGACCTAGTTTTTGACCCCAGATGACCCATATTGGAACTGTTCCAAGTAATTACTGGGACATATGTCCTGACCAAGTTTCGTGACAATCAGAGCAAAAATGCGACCACTAGAGTGTTAACAAGAAAATTCTATTTTTAGTAACAGTGACCTTGACCTTTGACCAACAGGCATGGGTTTTGTACTAGACACAGCCCCTGGTCATGGTGAACATTTTTGCCAAGTTATTTTGAAATCCAATGAGAAATAAAAATTTGACAGCAAAGAGCAGATTTTTCTTTTTTAAGTATCAGTGACCTAGTTTTTGACCCCAGATGACCCATATTGGAACTCGTCCAAGTAATTACTGGGAGATACGTCCTGACCAAGTTCAAATAATTACTGGGAGATACGTCCTGACCAAGTTTTGTGACAATCAGTGCAAAAATGTGTCAACTACAGTTAACAAGAAAATTCTATTTTTAGTAACAGTGACCTTGACCTTGGACCAACAGGCATGGGTATTATACTCGACACACCGCCTTGTCTCGGTGAACATTTGTGCTAAGGTATTTTGAAATCCAATAAGAAATAACAATTTTACAGCCAAGACAAGATTTTTCTATTTTTAGTAACAGTGACCTAGTTTTTTACCTCAGATGATCTATATTTGAACTCCTCCAAGTAATTACTGGGATATACGTCCTGACCATGTTTCGTGACAATCAGAGCAAAAATGTGACCACTAGAGTGTTAACAAGAAAATTCTATTTTTAGCAACATTGACCTTGACCTTCGACCAACCGGCATGGGTATTGTACGCGAAACACTTCCTTGTCATGTTGAATATTTGTGCCAAGTTATTTTGAAATCCAATGAGAAATAAATTTACAGCCAAGACAAGATAATTCTTTTTTTAGTAACAGTGACCTAGTTTTTGGACCCAGATGACCCATATTCGAACTCGTCCGAGAAATTACTGGGAGAGACATCCTGACCAAGTTTCATGACAATCTGAGCAAAAATGTGACCGCTAGAGTGTTAACAAGAAAATTCTATTTTTAGTAACAGTGACCTTGACCTTGGACCAAAAAAAAATGGGTATTGTACTCGACACACCGCCTTGTCATGGTGAAAATGTGTGCCAAGTTATTTTGAAAACCAATGAGAAATAACAAATTTACAGCCAAGACAATTCTGTTTTAAGTAAAAGTGACCTAGTTTTTGGACCCAGATGACCCATATTCGAACTCGTCCGAGAAATGGGGCAGACATCCTGACAAAGTTTCATGACAATCGGAGCAAAAATGTGACCGCTAGAGTGTTAACAAGAAAATTCTATTTTTAGTAACAGTGACCTAGTTTTTGGACCCAGATGACCCATATTCGAACTCGTCTAAGAAATCATTGGAACAAACATCCTGACCAAGTTTCATGACAATCGGAGCAAAAATAAGACCGCTAGAGTGTTTACAAGAAAATTCTATTTTTTGTAACAGTGACCTAGTTTTTGGACCCAGATGACCCATATTCGAACTCATTCGAGAAATCATTGGGACAATCATCCTGACCAAGTTTCAAAACAATCGAGGCAAAAATGTGACCGCTAGAGTGTTAACGAACTAATGCGGGATGACAGAGGGACGGACTGACGGACGGACAACCCGGCGACTATATGCTCCCCCGAATTTCTTCGGGGAGCATAAAATACATGTGTTATAATGTAGGGACAAAAGGAATTCTATTTGCATTTGATTTCTGAATGGGGATGCGGTTTCTCTTAATATCTCAAAAAGCACAATAAACTTACTCTGTCTAAAATCTTCTGCTTCATAAAGGGTCGTATAATGGCAAATATCATATCAAACACCACAGGTTCGTTGACATAATGAATTCCTTTAAATCTCATTGGAAAAGCATCCTAAAAATAAAATAGAACAAAGAAAAACTATAGCTATCACAGAAGGTGATTAATACCCACGCAATACTGCTTTGTCAGAGTATACAGAAATAATGTTTGCATCTTTTTACCTAACAATAAATGAAATATTCAATAGTGCTCCCCTTCAAAAATAATGGACTGATCCAGAACAAAAATATGTCTACCACATCGACACTACATGCTGAACACATGATTTCAGTTTCAAGTCAATATCTTGAAAATGTTTTACTTCGCATCACAAGATTTTATTAAATCATTCCCCTACAAAAATAATGGACTGATCTACACGAAAAATATGTTACACATATCTACACTTCAAGCCGAACATATGTTTTAAGTTTGACGTAATTACCTTGAAAACTGTACCAGTAGTTCGCATAACAATATTTTGTTAAATTTTGCCCCCCCCCCCCCTTTCTTAAAATAATGGACTGATCCACATGAAAAAAAGTAATACAAATCTACTCACGAATGTAAATTAAAAGTTTAAAAACAGGAAAAGTAGTTTGCGTCATGAGATTTTGTTAAATAATGCTCCCCTCCAAAAAATAATCGGCTGATCTATAAAAATATGTCACAGTATATACTTCAAGCAGAACATATGATTTCAGTTTCAAGTCGATATCTTGAAAACTGTAGAAGTTGGCATAACACGATTTTGTAAAATCATGTTCCCTGCAAACAAAATGGACACACAAAAAATATGTCAGGCATATCTACACTTCATGCCGAACATATGTTTAAAATTTTAAGTCAATATCTTAAAAACTTAAGAAGTAGTTGGCATCACAAGATTTTGTTGATCGTGCTCCCCTTCTAAAAAATAATCGACTGATCCACATGAAAAGAGTATGTCATGCAAATCTACTCACGAACGTTATGTTTAAAGTTTGAAAACTGGAGAAGTAGTTTTCGTCATAAGATTTGTTAAATAAAAGATTTTGTTAAATACTGGTCCCCTCCAAAAAAATGGACTGATCCACAAAAAATATGTCCCTTACATCCGCACTTCATGCAGAACATATGATTTCAGTTTCAAGTCAATATCTTGAAAACTGTATAAGTTTGCATAACACGCTTTTGTAAATTCATGTCCCCTGCAAAAAAATAATGAACTGATCCACATGAAAATTATGTCACGCACATCTACACTTCATGCCAAACATATGTTTAAAGTTTCAAGTCAATATCTTAAAAACTGAAGAAGTAAGTCGCGTCACAAAATTTTGTTGAATCTTGCTCCCCTTCTAAAAAATAATGGACTGATCCACATGAAAAAAGTATGTCATGCAAATCTACTCACGAACGTATGTTTTAGCTTGAAAACTGGAGAAGTAGTTTGCATCATACGATTTTGTTAAATAAACGATTTTTTTAAATAATGCTCCACTCCAAAAAGTCATCGACTGATCCACCCAAAATATATGTTCCTTACATGCGCACTTCATGCAGAACATACAATTTCAGTTTCAAGTCGATATCTTGTAAACTGTAGAAGTATGAATAAAACGATTTTGTTTAATCATGTCCCCTACAAAGAAATAATGGACTGATTCACACAAAAAATATGTCAAGCACATTCAACTTCAAGCCAAATATATGTTTAAAGTTTCAAGTCAATATCTAGCCAATATCTTAAAAACTGAAGAAGTAGTTCGATCAAAAGATTTTGTTGAATCGTGCTCCCCTTCTAAAAAATTATGGACTGATCCACATGAAAAAAAAGTCTGCCATGCAAATCTATTTACGCACTTATGTTTAAAAAGGTGAAAAATGCATATCAGGAACCGCCACATTCAGAAAAAACAGCCTCCCCACACAGTCAAGAAGAAGAGAGGGAGAGAGCATGGTTAATAAAATGATCAGTTTCAAAAGAGACACCACTAACAATTAACAAAAATGAGAACCCGAGGGGTTACCGCCTTGGAACGGTCAGTGGCAAATCAAATTGCCACTGGGGGTTTAAACCAGGTTCTAGGGTGCACCAACCTCACACTTGCCCCAACAGGTTCTCATATCACAAAACAAATACACGTTGTCTTGGTGAAACAACTCCAACCCACTTATTGGCTCAACAATGTTGCATGCAAAAGCACACAAACATATAAAACATAAGAATCTAATAGCATTGAAAAGCCAAAGGGCGGGTACTCAATGATCTTACAGAGACCAGAGCTCCTGGAGTAAAATCAGCAAGAACACGATGACAGAGATAAAAGAAACAAATCGAGCTTCTAGGTTCTTTTAAGAAAAGATTTCCCCATAAACCTTCATAAACTCTTAAACCCCTGCCACCGTCAAAGTTAAAGTTTGAAAGCAGGAGAAGTAGTTTGCATCATATGATTTTGTTAAAAAGATTTTGTTAAATAATGTTCCCCTCCAAAAAATGATGGACTGATCCACACAAAAAAATATGTCCCTGACATGCGCACTTCATGCAGAACACACGATTTCAGTTTCAAGTCGATATCTTGAAAACTGAAGAAGTTTACATAACACGCTTTTTTAAAATCATGTCCCCTGCAAAAAATAATGGACTGATCCACACGAAAAATATGGCACACACATCTACACTTCATGCCAAACATATGTTTAAAGTTTCAAGTCAATATCTTATAAACTGAAGAAGAAGTTCGCGTCACAAGATTTTGTGGAATCGTGCTCCCCTTCTAAAAAATAATGGACTAATCTACATGAAAAAAAGTTTGTCATGCAAATCTATTTACGAACGTTAAATAATGCTCCCCTCCAAAAAAGAATGGACTGATCCACAAAAAATATGTCCTTTACATCCGCACTTCATGCAGAACACACAATTTCAGTTTCAAGTCAATATCTTGAAAACTATAAGAGTTTGCATAAAACGATTTTGTTTAATAATGTCCCTTACAAAAAATAATGGACTGATCCACACGAAAAAAATGCCGGGAACATCTACACTTCATGCCGAACATATGTTTAAAGTTTCAAGTCAATATCTTCAAAACTGTAGAAGAAGTTCGCGTCACAAGATTTTGTTGAATCGTGCTCCCCTCCAAAAAATAATGGACTGATCCACACGAGAAAAAAAATAAATCACGCAAATCTACTCACAAACATATGTTTACAGTTTCAAGTCAATATCTTGAAAACTGTTGACGTAGTAAGTGCCACAGTCCATCCACCCAACCACCCAACCAAACAACTGGATGATGACTCCTATATACCCCCAAACTTTGTTTGCGGGGATATAACACGGTATGTACCCAGATAATGAGAATCGCGGATAACAATATATTGTGAGTATAATGACAGATCGCCAGCTCGGAGAAAACAGCATGGAGAGGTTTCTTTTTTTCATGAAGTTCATGTTATTTTGATCTAATACTTATCTTTTGCGATAGATAACAATCAAGCGATGTCCTAACCTTCCTCTGATACCCATACATGCGGAATCGGCCGTCAGGTAAAGAGGAAAACAGGAAAATGATCACGCAACATTAAAGATTTCTAAAACAAAACTACATATTATGCCCATTTAAAATATATTTAAACATGTTTTTGTACACGACACTGCTGTTATCAAAGCCCAAACATCAACAATCAATATGTCACCCCGCTTGAGCCAGTAGCATGAGTATTTTTCTTAACAAACATCTTTTTTCTGAGGCACCTGCAGTAAATTGGATAATGGGGATTTGCTCGGTTGACAATGGGAAATTCAAATATTAATGAAATGGATAATGGTGGAGTTTTCGTATTGCTCTTAATTTAAATATTTAGATAAAATTATTTTATTTTAATAATTCTTGTAAAAAGTCCTTTTTTGCTATCAACTTTGATCATTACAAAACATCTGTATCTTTTCATTATACTTTTGAGCTTTTGGTCGTAGCTCTAATCAAATTAAAGTGCAACCATGACAAACAAATGACATTGTACGGTGTTCCGGCGAGAACACGAAACAACTATGCGAGATCGCGAAAGTACGATGCGAGAAGGCGGTATTAAAATCTGGTCTTAGTAGCTCACTTTCGCAACTTAGCAACGATGTTTCACGTTCTCGCCTCCTGTTTTCACGTTTTCGATGTCCAGCCTTAGACCAGCAAGACCACGAAAACACGATATTATATTATTATCGCGCCCTCGCATCATCCTTTCGCGACCTCGCAACGTACTTTCGCGAACTGGTATCGCCAAAGCGATCTAGCATTGTTGTTTTGCGATACTTTAACAGCACTTCGTCTGATCTTCTAACATAATTTTCAAATATCCGGGTGTAATTTATACAGAATAGTTACTTTTGTATGCTTTTATATACATATGCATATCGCAGATTTTGTCTAAAAGATAATATGAAGGTAACGTGTTACGTATCACAACGAAAACAAAGATGTTAAAATATGAAAAAATAAACTGTAGAGAAGACTTGTAAACAAAGAATAAAACATGTAATATTGTTTCACAATCAATGTAAGAGTAAATTTACATTTAAATCAAAAGATTTTAAGCGTTACTCACGCAATAAATTTCTCTCACACCAGATCATGACATGTACTTATTAGACTAAAATTTCTGCGAACTTCGCTCTTTTTCAGTCAATTATAAGTTTTGCATATTGGCACAATTAATATAAACTACAACTAAAATCATGCTACTTAATTAATACAGTTTTTTTAAACAGTAACTACCCAATTGCCAAAGGATGCCACTGTCAAAAGCTTTCCAACGGTTGGTTCCCATTAGGTAAATATGTATCTTAGACCATAATAGTTATAGTTATTACCTAATGTATTTATCACCACTTACTACAGATTCGCTTAACACAGGTGTTAAGAGGCTTTGGGTTAGTTCTTAGTTGATGCCTTCGGTACAGAAAGAAATAAGGCTATTTCGGAAGATCATTAAGATAAATTGGTCATTTATCTTGTCAGTAGGGCTGGTGGTATTGTTTCATAAAGTTAGCAGTTTGCGGAAAGAGATGGAACATGCAAAAAAGCATAGAAAAAATAGTATTAAGGTTGAAATAAGGGAAACTATACCATTATCTAGTCATGAATTTACATTATCCATTTTTTTCTAGGCGAATCCCCGTTATCCAATTTGCTTCAGGTGCCTCAGAAAAAAGATGTTTGATAAGGAAAATACTCATTCTACTGGCTCAAGCGGGGTGACATATTGATTGTCGATGTTTGAGCTATGATAACAGCAGTGACGTTTAGAGAAGACATGTTGAAATATATTTTAAATGGGCATAATATGTAGTTTTTTGTAGAAATCTTTAATGTTGCGTGATCATTTTCCTGTTGTTTTTTTTTCCGATTCCAAATGTCTGGGTATGAGAGGAAGGTTAGGACATCACTTGATTGTTATCTATCGCAAAAGATAAGTATATGATCAAAATAACATGAAATTTATAAAATAACTAACCTCTCCATGCTGTTTTTTCGGAGCTTGCGATCTATCATTATACTCACAATCTATCGTTATCTGCGATTCTCATTATCTGGGTATATACCGTGTATAATAACACACATATTTTGTCTGATACAATGAAATAAATAATTATTTAAACAATACTGGTATGCAAATCTTTTTGTCATTTATATAAAAATATTTTAATTTCTTATGAAAGCTTTATTACTTGGAATACTAGCAGATAATTTACAAAACCTCATAGATATAATTTTATCTTAATGCAAATTGAGAAAAGTAGTACTTTTTAAAATACATTTTTAATCTGTTCATTATATTCTTAAAATCAATTTAATGTAAGCTTAATCATACATAATAAAACACCATGTTTTATTAAATATTTGAAGGTAACTAAGCTAAAAATAAATAATTTGACCTTATTAAATGTTGTGATCAAGGCTAGCAGGTTTCCTTACATGCCAGGTTAGAACATTGAACTCTATTATCAGTATCACTTGTCACACTGGCTTCCCTTCACCACATAAACTAAACATCTTCAAGTTATCCTAAGGCTTATTCAAGTTACTCGACATTCAACTTGGTTAATGTCACTCATATAATCGTTCAACACAAAGCAGTTTTGATCATTATCAGTAATGCTGTATGTTGAACATAAAAATGTAGGAGTGTATGCTTTCCGTGAATTTGATCAAATCCATCTGGCTGAAAAGTTCATACATGAGTAACGTCAACTTAGTTGGAGGGAAACATTACAGACAGAGTACGTAATTTCGGCCACTTATTGCGTTTTTTTTATTTCTCAAATACTTGATGATAATGATAAATTTCAATAAAATTGTGCATGCTTGATGGGTACCTATGACATAAGATAATATCAAACTTAATTTTGTAAAGATAAAATGTGGGTAATGGCTAACATTATAGAGCAAGGAATAAAGAGAATACAAAAGCAACAGCTTGTGTCATGCATAGAGAATGAATTTCATGTCATATAAGCATATTTAGTTGCATACATGACCATACAGAAAAAATGATAAGTTTCATTAACAAATGCACATAGCAAAAGCATTTGTATACACAACTAAAAAGTTTTTAACGACTTTATAATGAAAAATGTTGGGAATGAAAATAAATGATGTGGGTGACGATTATGAATGATGTGGGTGATGATAATGAATGATGTGGGTGATGATTATGAATGATGTGGTGATGATCATGAATGATGTGGGTGATGATAATGAATGATATGGGTGATGATTTTGAATGATGTGGGGGATGATAATGAATGATGTTGGTGATGATAATGAATGATGTGGTGATGTTCATGAATGATGTGGGGGATGATAATGAATGATTTGGGGGATGATAATGAATGTTGTGGGTGAAAAAAATGAATGATGTGGGTGAAAAAAATGAATGATGTGGGTGATGATAATGAATGATGTGGGTGAAAAAAATGAATGATGTGGGTGATGATAATGAATGATGTGGGTGAAAAAAATGAATGATGTGGGTGATGATAATGAATGATGTGGGGGAAGATAATGAATGATGTGGGTGATTATAATGAATGATGTGGGTGATGATAATGAATGATGTGGGTGATGATAATGAATGATGTGGGTGATGATAATGAATGATGTGGGTGATGATAATGAATGATGTGGGGGATGATAATGAATAATATGGTGGTGATATAATGTTGTAGGGGATGATAATGAATGATGTAGGTGATTATTATGAATGATGTGGTTATGATCATGAATGATTTGGGTGATAATTATAAATGATGTGGGTGATGATAATGAATGATGTGGGGGATAATCATGAATGATGTGGGTGATGATTATGAATGCTGTGGGTGATGATAATGAATGTTGTTGGTGATGATAATGAATGATGCGGTGATAATAATATGTTGTGGCGGATGATAATGAATATTGCGGGTGATGATAAAGAATTATGTGGGGGTGATAATGAATGATTTGGGGGATGATTATGAATTTGTGGGTGATGAAAGTCAATGATGTGGGTGATGATAATGAATATTGTGGGTGATGAAAGTCAATGATGTGGGTGATGATAATGAAGGATGTTGGTGATGAAAGTCAATGATGTGGGTGATGATAATGAATGATGTGGGTGATGATAATCAATGATGTGGGTGATGATAATAAATGATGTGGGGGATGATAATGAATGATGTGGGGGATGATTATGAATGATGTGGGTGATGATAATGAATGATTTGGGTGATGATAATGAATGATGTGGGTGATGATAATGAATGATGTGAGTGATGATAATGAAAGATGTGGTTGATGATAATAAATGATGTAGGTGATGATTATGAATGATGTGGGGGTGATAATGAATGATGCGGGTGATGATAATGAATGATGTGGGGGTGATAATGAATGTGAGTGATGATAATGAAAGATGTGGTTGATGATAATAAATGATGTAGGTGATGATTATGAATGATGTGGGGGTGATAATGAATGATGCGGGTGATGATAATGAATGATGTGGGGGTGATAATGAATGATGTGGGTGATGATAATGAATGATGTGTGGGATGATTATGAATGATGTGGATGATGATAATGAATGATGTGGGGGATGATAATGAATGATGTGGGTGATGATAATGAATGATGTGGGTGATGATAATGAATGATGTGGGTGATGATAATGAATGATGTGGCGGATGATAATGATGTGGGGGATGATAATGAATGATGTGGGGGATGATAATGAATGATGTGGGGGATGATAATGAATAATATAGTGGTGATATAATGTTGTAGGGGATGATAATGAATGATGTGGGTGATTATAATGAATGATGTGGTTATGATCATGAATGATTTAGGTGATGATTATAAATGATGTGGATGATGATAATGAATGATGTGGGGGATGATCATGAATGATGTGGATGATGATTATGAATGATCTGGTAGATGATAATGAATGTTGTTGGTGATGATAATGAATGATGTGGTGATGATATTATGTTATGGCGGATGAAAATGAATATTGCGGGTGATGATAATGAATGATGTGGGGGATGATAATGAATGATGTGGGTGATGAAAATGAATGTTGTGGGTGATGATAATGAATAATGTGGGGGTGATAGTGAATGATGTGGGTGATGAAAATAAATGTTGTGGGTGATGATAATGAATGTTGTGGGAAATAATAATGAATGATGTGGGTGATGAAAATGAATGTTGTGGGGGTGATAATGAATGATGTGGGTGATGATAATGAATATTGCGGGTGATGATAATGAATGATGTGGGGTGATAATAAATGATGTGGGTGATGAAAATGAATGTAGTGGGTGATGATAATGAATGATGTGGGGGTGATAATGAATGATGTGGGGGATGATAATGAATGATGTGGGTGATTAAAGTCAATGATGTCAGGGGGTCCAACGTATTTGGTTTTTGCGGAAAAGTAAGTGAGGGAGATGTTCTGTGCGGAACAAAATGGCGGAAGATTTCGTTATTTTGTGCATTTCTACAGATATTATGACCTGGTAAGTAGGTTTATATCACTGTTACCGAAATATAAATACGCCTACCCGGAGGCCAGACATGTAAGCTCCACTCGGTTTTTCAACCTATGTTTGTAGAGGCCTTAACAAAAAAGCTATTGAATGTATAAACTGAAAGATTGTTTGTTTACAAAGTGAAAATAGAAAATTGCGTGACTTAAAACTGTGTTTTTAGTCAAAATATACCGTTCTTGGACCTAATTTAGCTAAACTATTACCGAATTTTTGCATATATTTCTTCACGACGGCTTTTGCACTTAACATGGGTACTTAATGACCACTTTTTTTAAGTTCAAACACCTTAAATGTTTGCCGTGGAAGTGGTAAGCATTTTTGTGTTCGGTGCAGAATCTGAATAACACTCTCGTATGCGATAGGTGTAAGTAAGGCAAGAGCTGGTAACGAATGTTAATAATCAAAACAAAAGCCGATTTGTTACCCAAACATACGTATGTTCTTATCTATATATGCTAATGGACAAAAGTCTTGTCCGATAGGAAGATTGAAATTTTTTGCCAATTTTCAACGCATTACTCTACCGGCAGTTTTGGCTAAAATTCTTAAATTCTGTTTTCATAAACATATGCATAAAAATGTCCTCTTTTTCTATTGATACCAAATTCATGTCTTAAAGCAATGTGGAATTTAGATTTCACGCTTTCAAAAGATATTATAGAAAACCATACCGCACAAGACTTTTGTCCAAGAGTATATAAGTACCGTGTACTGGTAGTCCCAAAAATAGCGGCGCACCTCGAAATATAGATGTAAACTACACCTCTATTTCTTATCCCAGGTGTAGAGGTGCACCTCTCTAAATTCAGAGAACACCTCTATTTCATTGTTTGGACATATAGGAGCACCTCTTTATTTTGACCTGCAAGGTGCAGGTAGAGTTGCGACTCTAAAGAGTTATATAGAGTTGCGACTCTAACTATAAAAACGAACCTTTTAATTATATATACGTATATTTAATACACATAACGACTTGTACAATGTTACTTTTGATCCAAATAGTACTTCATTTATTTAAACAGAACAAGTCAAGTAAACAATCATCATTTTAGGTGTTGTTGTGCCGCAAATACGCTTCAAACGTTTGTATGGCGTGCCCCTCTTCTCCAAATGCAGATGAGACTTCTTCTTATATCTTGGCATCGTGAATTGTCTCGATCTGAAATAGGTACAGAGATTATGTAACAACGCCATGACCATTTACATATAAAGGTGCGCCTATATATTTATAGGTGCGCATGCATTTTTTGGTAAACTACTACTAAGTACTATAGTACTACTAAAAAGTAATAATGTAATGAACACATATCAAGAGGCAGAATAATATACAAGTGTATATGGTAGGTAATTTTGCATAACAAATACGAGAGACATTCGTATTTGGGTAACAAATTGGCTTTTGTTTTGATCATTAACATTTGTTACCAGCTCTTGTCCTACTTACACTAATATTAACGCATTCAAGTTTGTTATTCAGATTCTGCACCGAACAAAACAATGCTTACCACTTCCGCGGCAAACATTTAAGGTGTTTGAACTTAAAAAAATGGTCATTAGGTACCCATGTAAAGTGCAAAAGCCGTCGTGAAGAAATATATGCAAAAACTCGGTGTTAATTTAGCTAAACTATGTCAAAGCACCGTATATTTTGACTAAAACGCAGTTTCAAGTCACGCAATGTTCTATTTTCACTTTGCAAACAAACAATCTTTCCGTTTATACATTCAATAACTTTTTTGTTAAGGCCTCTAGAAACATAGGTTAAAAAACCGAGTGAAGCTTACATGTCTGGTCTCCGGGTAGGCGTATTTATATTTCGGTAACAGTGATATAAACCTACTTACCAAGTCAAAATATCTCCGGAAATGCACAAAATAACGAAATATTCCGCCATTTTGTTCCGCACAGAACATCTCCCTCACTTACTTTTCCGCAAAACCAAATACGTTGGACCCCCTGGATGTGGGGGATGATTATGAATGTGGGTGATGATAATGAATGTTGTGGATGATGATAATGAATGATGTGGGTGATGATTATGAATGTTGTGGGGGATGATAATGAATGATGTGGGGGTGATAATGAATGATGTGGGGGATGATAATGAATGATGTGGCGTGGCCTTTTTTGGCCCATTTGACATAATTTGAACAAACTTGGTAGACATCCACTAGACAATGCTTCAAACCAAATATCTAAGCTTTAGGCATTGAGGTTTCCAGTAGGAAGAATTTTAAAGTTTGCCTTTTTCACTTATTAAGGGCCCTCCGGGGAGGGGAAAATTTTGACCCCTGGGCCAACTTTTTAACAAAGTTGATAAAGGGTCTCTTCACAATACTCAGCACCAAATATCTAAGATCTAGTCCTATTAGTTTCGGAGAAAAATGATTTTTCATGTTTTTCCTATATAACTATATGTAAACCAAGAGAACCCTAGGGCGTGGCCGATTTTGGCCCAGGGGACATAATTTGAACAAATTTAGTAGACATCCATTAGACAATGCTACTTACCAAATATCTAAGCTGTACGCATTGTGGTTTGTGAGAAGAAGATCTTTTAAGATTTCCTATATAAGTCCTATGTAAAATGAAGTGACCCCTGGGATGGGGCCAATTTTGACCCCAGGGAAATAATTTGAACAATCTTTGTAGAGTTCCACTAGAGGGTCCTAAGTGCCAAATATCTAAGCTCTAGGCTTTGTGGTTTCAGACAAAAAGATTTTAAAAGTTTTTCCTTTAGGTTGCCATGGCAACCAGATTTCTGCATGGAATTGATTTCTTTGAACAACTTTTGAAGAGCTTCATGCAAGGAACATCCATGGCAAGTTTCATCAACTTTGGCCCAGGGGTTTAAGAGGAGTAGTTGTTTAAAGCAAAAGTTGACGCCGCACGACGCACAACGCACGACGGACACAGGGCGATCCTAAAAGCTCACAATGAGCACAAGTGCTCCGGTGAGCTAAAAAAGTAAAAAAAAAGTAAAATAAAATTTGTTGGAAAAGAAGAAATAAAGGAGTACTAGGAGGTACCTGAATCCCCACCCCACCCCAACACCAAAAAATGTTTGTTGGTTTGAGTTGAGAAATAATTAAATGAAATATCAAAAAAAGTTTGTTTGGTTGGGGGGTACAAAACCAAGACACCACTAAAGTCCAAAAATAAAAGAAGGGTGATAATTAACTAAAAAAGCAAGGTGGATAATTAATATATGGTTCTTAACACGTTTAACTGAGATGGTGAGAAAGTGTACAAAGTTTCAAAGTTGTACAAACATACTTGAGATATGGTGGTGAATAAGTGTACACAGTTTGAAAGCTATTTGTAAGTAAGTAGTATAAAAGTAGGGAGTGTAATCCTACATGCATGCAAATTTTAACCTTAAAATCTAAGTTCAAAACGGACAATAATTTGATCAAAATGGAAGATTTTGTCATGGTTCTTGGCAAAATAATACGATGGATATGATGGTAATCAAGTGAAGAAAGTTTTTAAGCTGTATCTTAAGGAGTATTAAAGTTATGAGCTTGTACCTGCATGCATGCAAACTTAACCTTAAATTCTACCTTAAATACTAAGTTGAAAAGAGTTATTTGATCAAAGGAAGTTAGGGTTATGGTTCTTGGCATAAAACTCTTGATATAATGGAGAACAAGTGTACACAGTTTCAAGGCTGTACCATAAAAAGTATTTGAGTTATGAGCTTGTACCTGCTTGCACGCAAACTTTAGCCTTAAAAGTTTAAGTTGAACTAGATGGATGTTGAGTTGAACACTTGTCCTCTGGTACTATGTTGAAATAAAAAGGCAAGTACAGAAATAAAAAAGGCAAGTACAAAAAGGGGCATAACTTCATCATGACCTTTAGAACTTGGCATAATCACAAGCGTGTTGTCATAAGCAATACAATTTTCAAGTTTAAATTCATGTAATTTCTGTAGCTCATGAGAATGAAACTAACATGAAATAAAAACATACCACAATAACCTTCATTAGAAAGCTGGGACAGCCTAGATATTATCTGGGGTTTTTTTACTTTTAGAAACATAAGTTAACCACTGTTTACTCCATAGATTAAGGAATAGTGTAGATACAGATCAGCTAGCACATCTGGGCAGTCTGATCGTGAACTGTTCGCTAGGTTATTTTTTACTAAGAAGCAAACCATGTAGACGCAGATCTGACAACACAGAGGTTCCAGCTGCTCTGCATCTAAAGTGGTCATGTGCTAAAAGGCATTTTCATGGAGTAAAGGGTTAATGACTACAAGGGATGATAAAAAATAAACCTGACTGGGGCTGTCAATTGAAGACTTGTTAACATATCACATATATATCACACTGAAGTCGAATGCAATACCTATACATCTATGTTTTGTTTTATCTGATAATGCAAAAAGCTTGTCCTGAACAGTGAAATGAACAACCATGGTAATGCACACCTGGCACAGTGCTTTAAGGTGTTCCATTGGGGCCATCATTGTTTCACCCTTTTGACATACTGGGCAATGCCACGCAAACCCGAAACCATGATGCAAGATTGAAAAACCATAAGATCGGAAGAAACATGATGAAAGGTTGCAAAAATACAATGCGAGAATACGATATTAATATTGTGCCCTCGCATTGTACTTTCCTGACCTTGCATTGTTGTTTGGTGTTCTCGCATCATGTTTTTATGGTCTTGCCCTCATGACAGCAAGATTGTGGACAAGGAAGGGAGAATCAAACAGAAGAAAATTACATGGATGTTGGTGACGTCAATCGGCAAAACGTTAGAAAAAAACAGGTGCTTGACTATGCTAGTATTAAGGACAACAGCTATGGAATGATGCTGTAAATCTTAAGGATTTGAAAATTAGAAAGGTTGGTGCATTCATAATTATACTTTTGATTTAAAATTGGATTTTAAAAACTTTTACAAATTTAACATAATTATCAATTTTCTTATGGAAACATTTTGTTTACAGTTTAACAGTTATGTTTAACATCGAGTAATCATAATATTTGTTTTAATTTAATTACAATTTAGTTTTGAGTCATAAAATCTTTTATTATTTCGTATGTGTGATACATTGCCATTCAGCAAAAATGTACTATAAACATTAAACTTTTGCCAGCCATCCAGTCACAGCTGAAATAACAGAAGTTTATTACAGTAGCTCTCTCAAATCATTACAGGACAGTAGAACACTGACTGGAATAAAGATATAAATATATAGGCATTGCATCCACTAACTTCAATGATGTATGGAACACACAGGCCTACTTCAAGAGAGTAAAAACGTCTGTAAAGACACAATGCTTGTGATGTTGTTAAAGTCAAAGTCAAAGATAATACTTTGCTTAAGATAGCTCTACATGTACATGCCATTAACAGTACAACTTTATAATTTGTTTATTTTTATGTTGATTTGTTTGTATCATGTTGTTGATAGATTCCACATTATGTTCTGTCTATTTTCATGAAAATGCATTCAACAGGTTCTAAATCATCTATCTAGTCCAGTTTATTTTTGATCATCCCTCGTAGGTGCGGTCATTAGAAGTAGTATATATGTTTGCTCACGGTAGAATCAGTAGTGAAACAAGTTCTGAACTCTACATACAAATAAATCATCTAAACGGGTGGTGAAAAGGGAACTCTAAATGAGATACAGTTCTTCACGTAGGGAATACCTGTAAAAGGCCTATAATTCTTTTAGCATATAATGGTTTTAATCGTCTAGTTTGCTTCCAACCCATACTTTTGAGATCAGCCAGTAAAACAATTCCAGTGATTTGTGCCTCTTCTTCCTAAAACAGGAAATTTTGGAGAATTTGTGAGTCAAGATTTCTGGTATTTACTGGTTTTACCTCTCTGTGTACGAATCTAATCAAACTAGTAGTAAATATGCAAGATTTTGTTTAGTAGGACATACACAAGCTGTTACTGTTGACATTCCTGTTTATAATAAAGCTGTGCTATGACAAAATGTACCAGCAGATGTATTGTCAACATTTTAAGTTCTTGAAAGTTTTGGCCAAAAAATCCAATCCTTTACTAATTTTCATAATGGTTCCTGCAAATTTATTGTTATTTTTAATAATTTTATAATAAAGCTGTTATTTCTATGGATAAGCCCATACTTCATGGATTTACTTGCGAAATCCGGAATTATGTATTTTCAAGAGTGGCGAAGTGAAAATACGAATTCCGGAGTTCACTCGGTTAATATTAGTAAAAACAAATACCCTCTATTTATTTTCAATTTTTATGAAACTGTTGCCATATGCAATACCATTGTACTAATGAGTTCATGTTATAGTTGGAAACAAACTTTAGCTGCTAGAAGATACATTCTGTCATGGCAGCTCTCAATGAACACAGCACATACAAGACAGATTCTTCTACAGCTCAGACATCATATACACCTAACTACTAGCTGCAGGTTGATAACGTGCTACTCTTACAAGAAGTATAATTACTGTGAAAGCATCACATATTGTGACAGTTAATCATTTGTTTGTATTTTGCACACACGTTACAAAATTAACACAGCAATCATCCCTCTGAACTATAAATGGAGTTAACACATTTTTAAAAGACTTAGAAATTCAGAGTTTTCAGGTAACAGGTAAACCATTCTGATTTCTTTTTTTTTCTTTTTTTTGTATTTAATGCCCCTTTTTCAGGGTAACCCCTTATACAAACAATGTACAATTAACAATTTGTAGTAATTAGCTTCAAATCTTTGGAGCAGAAGATTTTGTCTTAAGAAACTTGAAATAACCAACATAGAAAGAAGCAAAACATGCACCAACAACAAGATTAGTAACTGTTCCGAGTATGATAAACTATAATTGCCAGCTAATGCAAAACTCTAAAAAACACAACTACCTAAAGCGGCATTACTTCAATTTAACCCGCTCTTGTAAGAACTATTACATGTATTTGGAACTGTAGGCACAAATTTGCAGCATTGGTTCTGACTAATAAAATTTTAATTTACTAAAATAAATTTGGTCCGAGCGACTAAAAGCGAAAGTAGGATTTCCGAAACGTCACAAAAATCGAGATCGGGCATGAAGTGGTCTCTTCGTCAGTGCTAACTACAGCTCCATTATATTTAGCTTCTTAAAAGTTCGTTAACTATAATTTAACAATATCATTGAAAATCCCGTCTATAAGAAAGAATTCGATCGGACCTTTTGTGTTCTGGTAGAGAGTTTATATATTGGAGTCTATATGGACAAATATGATTTTTCAATAGTATATTCCTACTTAAGTTTAGGGCTGGGGCTTTAAACAGACCACTGATTATCCCAAACAAGGGTGGTCTTAATGGGTGGTCTTAGTTAACAGGTCTGTCATTAGGTAACCTTCAAATCTGTTTTAAATTGCCACATTCTACTAAACACTACTGTTTAGCATCAGATTACTTAGAATATGCCTCCCTTCAAGGGCATAAAAAGCTAATTTGCTCTGCTGCACTAATAACCCAATCACTTTCATGCTAAAAAAAATCTTTGTGAAAAATCCCTAGGGGCACTGAAAAGAATGATTCCACCAGACAGAGCACATTCAATTTAGGAATGTACCAGAGTGACGATTGTCTCCAAACAACAGAAACACGCCAGTCTGAAGGACAGCAATACCCACGCCGCATTAGGAAATATTGAAAAGGTTATTGGTGCTTAAAAAGGAAATTTTTTTTGTATGAAAAAATTTCTACATTGGGCTCGCCATTAATTGGTGTAATAGTACAAGCCATGTCAGGAAGTGATCTGTGTATATGTACACCAGACATGCTTTGGTTTGTCACTAGATGTTGCTAAAAGCTTTAATCTCCACTTGTGACTTGGCCTTGAGCCAGCACAGTTCAATCATAGGGTTTGCAAACTGTCTCAATGAGGTGAACATAAGACCAGTTTCACAAATTCTTTCAAGGGTTTTAGAAGTTGGAGCTGAGAGAAAATACATGGCTCAATGGTGACCTTGACCTTGAGCTGGCCAGGTTGGAAAATATCCAGCACATCATCTTGATTGGGAAAATATTTGGTCCAAGTTTCATGAAATTCCTTCCAAGGGTTTAGAAGTTATTGAGCACACAAAAAAAACATGGTTCAATCCTTCAAACACCACTGGTAACCTTGACCTTAAGCCAGCCAGGTTGGAACATGGGTTCCATCACCTTGAAACATTTGACCAAAGTTTCATGAAATTCCTTGCAGAGGTTTAGAAGTTATTGAGCAGACACAAAATACATTGTTCAAACCTTTAAACACCACTGTTGACCTTGACCTTGAGCCGCCCAGTTTGAACACGGGTTCCGCATTTCATCGTGATGGGGTGAACATTAAACTAAAGTTTCATTCATTTCCTTCCAGGGATGAAGAAGTTATGGAGTGCACATGAAATCTGCACACACAGATGGACTTATATCCCCCAACTATGTTGCAGGGGATAATAACCTCAAAGAAAGGAAGATGTTCATATTTTTAATGTAATTCACAAAAATTATATTTATGTATATGAATTTCATCATTATAATTTTTATAGACGATTTTTATAGTCAGGTCAACAGTTGTCTACTTGAAAGTTTATTTGTGTTTTTCCTGAAAAGTAACATATCACTCCTGGTATATTTCATAATAAAATATGAAAAAAAAGTTTTTAAGAAAAGCAACTTTAGATACTCTTTATGAGAAGAATTTGGTCCCATCCAACATCACCTGAACTGAGATTAGCCTTTTGCCTTTTCAGCCATATTGTTTTGAAGGTTTTTGAAAGGAAATTTTGGTTTTTCGTAATATTTGTTGACCTCTTCCTTTCTGAGGATTAAATTGTGTAAGAAGTTACTACTACCACATATCTATTATTGGGACCTGCTAACAGACCAAAATCTGCTCCATATTGTGATCTCCCTTAAAAGTTTTGGACATAAAATTGAAAAACCAATGGGATAACTCTAGTTAGTGAATAGTCAGTCTGGAGATAAAGCTCCTTTTCAATTATTACAGTTTGAGAATAAACCCAGTCTCAGATTTAAGATCACAGGTCCCTATGATGTAAACTAGCAACAAAAGCTGGCAGTTACAGGAAACCCTCATAGCATTGATACCCAGCATAACACAATACCTGCAGTAAATGCATAATGCGTTTGGCATAGAAAGGGGATATGTGCCTCGCATGCCCCATACCAATTCCAGTCAAATCCATAAGCATAATAATTCCTGTGACCTGGGTCGCCTCCTCCTACATTCAAAAAAAGCATAACTCGTGTTAGCCACTCACCAGCTTCTATATACATGCAGCTTTAACCCTTTAAGTGCTAAGTCAACATGTCAATTTAATGACCTAGACTTGCATTCATCTCCGAAGCTAGCTTATATTCATTTAATAAATTTCTGATAAAAAAACTACTATGAACAATGAATTAGCTTGGATTGCTTGAATATCAGGCCATCCAGAAAAAAAAAACCCCAAAAACCTGGAACCATTTCTTGACAACCGCAATGAATAACTGAATGACTCCTATAAACCCTAAACTCCATGGGATATGTCTGTTATACTATGAGCAAACAGTGTAGGTTCAGATCAGCCTGCTTTCAAATGTTTAACATTATTTCTGAACAAGAAGTGACCAGTGCAGATCTAGAAGATGAAGTCTCACATGAGATAAAAACTCTTATCATAGAGTAAAGGGTTAACTCTGAACCAAATAAATTAGTTTTATGACAGTTATGTTTAAATCAATTTATTAAGTGAATAAATTCACTTAAACAGTGAACCATGTAGAGTCTGATGCAGTCTGATCTGGGTCTACACTGATCTTAAATGTGACAAAAGATGTAGTAAGCACATATGTATTATTCTAACACAGGACATTCCCAAAGGCAGAACATTGGAGTGACAGTGAAAATAAAAATTTATATATCACTGGTACGCATCCACATTCTCTAACAAATTCCGGCATCACCTTTATATCAACCAATCTGAAACTGTAACAAATTCTGGCATCACCTTTAATATATCAACCAATCTGAAACTATAACAAATTCTGGCATCGACTTTAATATATCAACCAATCTGGAACTGTAACATCACCTTTAATATATCAACCAATCTGAAACTGTAACAAATTCTGGCATCACCTTTATATCAACCAATCTGAAACTGTAACAAATTCTGGCATAACCTTTATATCAACCAATCCAAAACTGTAACAAATTCTGGCATCACCTTTATAACAACCAATCTGAAACTATAACAAATTCTGGCATCACCTTTTATATATAAACCAATCCAAAACTGTAACAAATTCTGGCATCACCTTTAAAATATCAATCAATCTGAAACTGTAACAAATTCTGGCATCATCTTTAATATATCAACAAATCTGAAACTTTAACAAATTCTGGCATCACCTTTAATATATCAACAAATCTGAAACTTTAACAAATTCTGGCATCACCTCTATATCAACCAATCTGAAACTTAACAAATTCTGCCATTACCTTTAATATATCAACCAATCTGGAACTGTAACAAATTCTGGCATCACCTTTAATATATCAACCAATCTGAAACTCTAACAAATTCTGGCATCACCTTTATATAAACCAATCTGAAACCGTAACAATGCTGGCATTACCTTTTATATATCAACCAATCTGGAACTGTAACAAATTCTGGCATCACCTTTAATCTAACAACCAATCTGGAACTCTTAACAAATTCTGGCATCACCTGTAATATATCAATCAATCTGGAACTCTTAACAAATTCTGGCATCACCTTTAATATATCAACCAGTCTGGAACTCTTAACAAATTCTGGCATTAGGCCTACCTTTAATATATCAACCTGTCTGGAACTCTTAACAAATTCTGGCATCATCTGTAATATATTAACCAATCTTGAACTTTTTAACAAATTCTGGCATCACCTTAATATCAACCAATCTGGAACCCTAACGAATTCTGGCATCACCTCTATCAGAAAATTAATGTGTGAGACTCAGAGAAGTCAAGTTAATATGAGTTTTTTCTGGATACACTTCTTTTAAGTTCTTTTCATGGCTAAATCCTGGTAGCAGGGCTGAAATTTCTCTGCCTCCAGTTGACACTTCAACTTTAGTTCCCAAAGGCTAATATAACTATAATGCATTATGAAAATAAATAAAATATCCCTATTGATGAGCTTTGACTGGAATAAGAAAACAGAAGCAATACAGTATATTCGCCCATTAACATCAAAACACTGATTTCATATTGAATTTTAAAGGGACAAGTGAGTGAAATTTAATTCTATTCAGTTTACTATCTAGCATCTATTGTATTTCCATTTCATGCACTCAAAATGATATTTCGCTGTTAAAATTATCATGTTCTGATTGATTGTGTATCTGTGAATTATGTTAAATCTCCTCATTTGAGTATTAGATTGTGCATTTAGCTTGAATTTAATATCACCTGACCATGTACAGTCCACACTCGTTGTGTCAAACTCGCTTAAGTCGAAACATCGGTTATCTCAAATTAATTTTATGGTCCCGTCAAAATGTGTTCTTATTACATATAATATTACGCCGCTTAACTCGAATTCGACTTAAACAATGTTTTCATAAGTCGAAGTAAATTTAGAACCCGCCGGCTAAAATATGCTATATAAAATCATGGATAGGTCGAAGTGTGAAACTTGCCGCGGTAGAACAATGCGCGTGGCTTCTTCAAAGAGAGAACTTGTCAGCAAACAAGATACCATTATTTAATAATAATTAACGATTATCACCGTTTCAGTAAAATATCAATTATTTTATGCATTCGGGTGTAAAATATTCGGATTCGTAAAAACAACAAGTAATTACAATAATCATGACATTGTGACAACCAGGCCAATAAAATATGAGTTCATCCGTTTAGGACAACAAATTTAAAAACATTATCCAAACGTATTACTAATCAATTCTCCCCCAACAAGACTGAAGCACAAAAAAAATACAAATTAACAATTATGGGATGAATATTATTATGAATTAGTTTAAGTAATAAAAAATAAAGGAAAGAAGAGTTTCAGAGTGCTCAGAGTGAAGACGACGACGATGTAACACAAACACCGAAACTTAACGATGGTGTTTTCTTTAACATGTAATAAATATAATCAAGTTAATATATTTTTTCTGTTCTGTTTTGATAAACTAATTGATCCATTGAAATGTTCATAAACCAGTAGCCTACTAGCACTCACAATCTTTTCAGAATTAGAAACATATAGGTATGATATTCATGCTTTGGCGCCAATTCGGATGTGTCCAACTTCGGATATCTCTTTTTAAAATGTCCCGACGACTTCGACACAATGAGTGTGGACTGTATTTGCTATCTGCATTAAATACCATTTCACAATTTATCTTTGGTGGAAGCAGGAGGGACAACACTAAAGCATCTTAATGAAACAATTTAATAATTTATCTGCTGTCAAAAGAAATTACCTCACCATTTGGGGCACAATTTGACAATAGCGAATTATAGTATGAATGCAACTATAAATTTGCAAGGGAAATTTGGGACATTATTGCATGGGAAAAATGGGATATATATTTTGCGTAGAAAAATACAACATGATTCACTTATGAACATGCCCATGATGATTGGCCCACAAAACAGTTAATAAAGAGACCACTGTGTATTTAATGAAATGACTAAATGGAGCTTCTTAACTTGATGATTAGTCTAGACCTGGATCAAAATACAGAACTAAGTTCAGCAGAGCTGAAAGCTGTCTTCACTAAATTACTGACAACCAGTTACACCCCGACCCTCTATCAGTCTGCAGATATGAAGGCTGATATGGGTTTACATAGGTCACATACATCATAAGCCCCATTCTGTCATGGTGTTTTACACATTGTTTCAGTGTAATTAACAGCCATAAAGATGAAAAAAAAAAATATTTATATAATGTTTACAATATTCACAACATTACATATAAAAGCTGTAGACAACATCAATATCTATAAAACTCCAATGGTAAAATATCAAAATGGTATATTTTACAGAACATGCTGAAAACGCCAAAAGCTGCAAAAAATAAAACAAATTATTACAACATAAAGCTCACCATTATATGGTACACAATATGAAGTCTGCAACAACAAATAGTATCCACACTGGACACCCAGGTGTAACTTCCTTTTACTCCATTTTACAGCATATCACCCATGTGTGACCAGTGTAGATCCAGATCAGCCGGCACACTCATGTGATGTGATCAGGATTACATGTGTGACCAGTGTAGATCCAGATCAGCCGGCACATCAGTGCCGTCTGATCAGTATCTCCACTGGTTGCATTTTGGTCAGAAATAACCTAACAAATCTAAAAGCGAACAGTTTAGATCCCGATCAGACGGCACAGACGTGCCGGCTGATATGGATCTAAACTGTTCACCCTCGCAATTAAGGTGTGTCTATGGAGGAAAGGGATAATGGAAATGTTAGGGTTAGCAGCGACTGGTGCAGCTCATCTGCAGCTACAACCATCTCACATGGGATACATGCTGTATCCATCAAGTATACATCTGTGCCCAAGGTTATAAAACTGAGCATGGAAACCAGTCTAAAATTTCAAGCATCTGATTGGTTGAAATGGCGACTGGTCCAAACTCAGTTTTATAACCTTCAACCCAGCTCATCCAGAACCTAACATCTTTCCACTGGGTATCCAATGATAAATTACCACCATACAACACTGGGGCTGTCCAGTAAATGGCCATTTGGATATTAGTCGCAAAATTTTATGGAGAAGAACTACAGTTTTCTTTATATTATTTTACTGTAGTACTACTGAAACTGTAGTTCTGCACAAAACAAATGTGTTAATATTTACTCCATGGATACCGCTTTTATCTTGTGTTCAATCAGTGTAGATCCAGAATAGTCTGCAGATCCATGGAGTATGATCAGGATCTACATCATGTAGTCTCATCAGGATCTAGATGTAATCTTATCAGGATCTAGATGTAGTCTGGTCAGGATCTAGATGTAATCTTATCAGGATCTAGATGTAGTCTGGTCAGGATCTAGATGTAATCTTATCAGGATCTAGATGTAGTCTGGTCAGGATCTAGATGTAGTCTGGTCAGGATCTAGATGTAATCTTATCAGGATCTAGATGTAGTCTGGTCAGGATCTAGATGTAATCTTATCAGGATCTAGATGTAGTCTGGTCAGGATCTAGATGTAGTCTGGTCAGGATCTACATCATGTAGTCTGGTCAGGATCTAGATGTAATCTTATCAGGATCTAGATGTAGTCTGGTCAGGATCTAGATGTAATCTTATCAGGATCTAGATGTAGTCTGGTCAGGATCTAGATGTAGTCTGGTCAAGATCTTTATGTAGTCTGGTCAGGATCTACATGTAGTCTGGTCAGGATCTTCATGTAGTCTTATCAGGATCTTCATGTAGTCTGGTCAGGATCTTCATGTAGTCTGGTCAGGATCTTCATGTAGTCTGGTCAGGATCTTCATGTAGTCTGGTCAGGATCTTCATGTAGTCTGGTCAGGATCTACATGTAGTCTGGTCAGGATCTTCATGTAGTCTTATCAGGATCTTCATGTAGTCTTATCAGGATCTTCATGTAGTCTGGTCAGGATCTTCATGTAGTCTGGTCAGGATCTTCATGTAGTCTGGTCAGGATCTTCATGTAGTCTGGTCAGGATCTTCATGTAGTCTGGTCAGGATCTTCATGTAGTCTGGTCAGGATCTACATGTAGTCTGGTCAGGATCTTCATGTAGTCTTATCAGGATCTTCATGTAGTCTGGTCAGGATCTTCATGTAGTCTAGTCAGGATCTTCATGTAGTCTTATCAGGATCTATTTTGTCTGTTTTATTTCATTAATTAATATAAAATAAAATGAATGAGAAAATTTATACTCAAAGGAACCTGAATCTTTGAAGTGAATTCAGTTAATAAAGGGTAAACTCTTTACTCATGGATTTATCACATGTGCAGCCAGAGTAGATCTGTTCATGTAATCTGATCTGGATCTACACTGTTTTCCTTCTTGATCAGAAATAACTTAACGAATCTTAAAGCAAACTGTTTTGATCTTGTTAAATGGTACATATCTACCGGCCAGTCAGGATGCCCTATCCCATGGGTTAAGATGTCCCCTATGATGTAAAGTATCCAAAGAACTATTTTATCTGGACATGGCTCATTCAGGTGTGGACCACTACAAGAAGCAAGTATTATAAATAACCTGTAACAAACTGGCAATCTTTTTTGCATAAAACGGTGATACATTTTTGGCATGATTGAGATTCACGCCATCCATGTCGACAATCATCACGATGCCGGTTACCTGAGTGTGATCCTCCTTCAAGATACCAACACTAATCAAGTATTGACTGTTGTTATAAAATATAACATTTACTCTATCAATACATATTCTATTACATAGGAGACAAGGGTTGATCAAACTCTAAACTGTTAGCTCCTCAAACAACCTAGATCAGGATCTACACTGGTTGCCCAAGCATTATTAGTCATATCCCATGCAGTTAAGTGTTGAGTAAATCAATCCTCAATTAACCTGACATGATTGTGGTGAACCATTCAAAATTTACAATAGTTCTGCAAGAAAATATTTCTTTAAAATTGTTTACAAAATTTAAATTTTTCAAATATTATAAGTAAAAAATGTTTACCTCAATTAACTTTGAGAGTGTCAGAAAATTAGTTCTGAATATATCATCTATAGAATATTGAGCAGGGTCCCATTTTCCTGGAAAATACAAACAAACTTAGTAAGAGTTTATATTTCAAAGAAGCAAACAATACAAAAAAACGTTAAAACAAAAAACTGTCAAAGGTGATGTTCCCCGAATGGGTACTAAGTCACAAAAACAGTTAACTATTGAGGTGAATTTTGAAAATGGTGTAGTGCTATAAATCAGACATAATCAAACCTGCACCTTTGAAGATTGAAAGAATGATGTTCATTTTATGGCTGGTTCAAGAATAGAACTTCCTAGTGACTGTAAAATTGACTCCAATTCAAATAATTTGATGGTCTGAAAAGTATGGGAATATATCTTAAATGGGCAAGGTAGCGACCCAAATTTTGCATGCTACACGTAGCCTCGATATGGTGATCATTTCTGTGAAATGATTTTAAAATCCTCTTTAATAACAAAGTTATGGACTGGACATAAATGCGGGATGTATGGACCAGCAGACAGATGGACAACCCCCTGACTATATGCTCCCCATAATTTCTTCGGGGAGCAACCAAATCTGGCATGTAAGTTTTATCAAATGTGAAGTTTTTCTAAATAAAATGACTTAACTTGCCAACAGCATTCGTAAAAAATAATTATTATTTATTTTGTGGGAACATAGTTTCATGGTTTGCTTGTAAAAATGATTTTTATGGACGTAATTTCATGGTAACATAGATGGTGCCCTTATCAAAGTATATGTAATATTATGGTTTACCTTTTAAAAAAAAAAAATTTTTAGGGTTATAGTTTATTCATCCTGCTTGAATATCTGTGCAAGTTTAAAAGAAATCCAACTGATAGATTTTAGACAAGATTTAGAGAATGTACAGACAAACGGACCAGTGCAACTCTATATGCCTCCCAGTTCGAGGGGGGCATAAAAAAACTTAATAAAATTTTGACGCCTGCCTGCCCGCCGGCTCAATGACACATTCCAATCTAACAACCATGATTTTTCTAAAGAAAACATGGTTAGAAAAATTGTTATTTATCTGAGCCTCTGACTAGCTTAGGGCAATTCCAGTATTAAGTGTATGGGGGGGAGGGGACGGCACTTTTTCAAAACTTTTCCATAATTATGAACTAATTTTTATGACCCAGCACCCAGCATTACACATTATCCTGAAAACCTTTCACCCACAATTAAGAATTTTACAATGTACTACAAATCCCCATCTTAATTTTTTTGTAAAATTCCCACTGGAAAATATTGAACCAATACTACAAAACAAAGGGTTTTTATTCAAAATTACAATTTCTTTATCAATTCACACCCAATGCAGGATGTTAACACTTGAATTTTAAGTGAAATCCTCTCAAATATATTGGCAGGGGTGCACCTTTTCTTTTTGGATGACCCAGATTTCGGACGATGTCAGTTTTTTCAGTTCGACAAATTTGATTTAATCGTTAAACGCTACCTTGTCCATATTTGTTTTAATAAGGGACGACCAAAGCACAATACGATCTTAATCATGTAATGCTCCGCCCCATTACAACGGTCTTTGACGACTTTCCTTCAATTTCCATTACAACCGGACATTGGAGTATTACTCAGTATCGAGTATTTTACAGTATTGTAAAAATAAAAAGTTTAGTATTCATTTTTCTTTCTGAAATTTAATTCAGATTTCAAAAAATGATGGAAAATAAAATTAAAGTCTTTGTGGTGTTTGTAGTAAAGACCGTATGTGGACTGAAGCCGAATCGTTATTTTTTGGCAATTGTTTATCAAAGGTAAAACATACTTAACCATAATGGTAATTTAGGTCGTAATTGGTCGTAATTATGTCTCCCCCCCCCCACTCTGGGGGATACATATTGTTTTTGCCCTGTCTGTCTGTTCATCAGTCCGTCTGTCACACTTCGTTTCTGCTCAATAACTGGAGTACCCTTTGACCCAGAGCATTCAAACTTCATAGGGTCATAGCCCTTATTGAGCAAAACAACCCTATTGATTTTGGGGTCAATGGTCAAGGTAACAGGGGCCCGAAGAGTGAAAACCATTTCCGCTCAATAACTCAAGTACCCTTTGACCCACAGCATTCAAACTTCACAGGGTGATGGCCCTTTATGAGTAGAAGAACCCTATTGATTTTGGGGTCAGTAGGTCAAAGGTCAAGGTCACAGGGGCCTTAATAGTGAAAACGATTTCCGCTAAATAACTCGAGTACCCTTTGACCCAGAGCATTCAAACTTCATAGGGTGATAGCCCTTATTGAGTAGAAGAAACCTATTGATTTGGGGGTCAGTAGGTCAAAGGTCACAGGGGCCTGAAGAGTGAAAACCGTTTCCGCTCTATAACAGGAGTTCTATTTCACCCAGAGCCTTCAAACTTCATACGATGGATGTCCTAATAAGTAGAGGTCTCCTATTGATTTTGGGTGATAGCCCTTATTGTGTGAAAGAACCCTATTGATTTGGGGGTCAGTAGGTCAAAGGTCAAGGTCACTGGAGCCCGAAGAGTGAAAACCGTTTCCACTCAATAACTAGAGTACCGTTTGACCCAGAGCATTCAAACTTCATAGGATGATAGCCCTTATTGAGTAGAAGAACCCTATTGAATTGGGGGTCAGTAGGTCAAAGGTCAAGGTCACAGGAGCCTGAAGAGTGAAAACCGTTTCTGCTTAATAACAGGAGTTCTATTTCACCCAGAGCCTTCAAACTTCATACGATGGATGTCCTTATTGAGTAGAGGACTACTATTGATTTTGGGGTCTTTGACCATACATATGTTAATTTATTTATATGTGCATGTTCTTTACAAAGTATTATAAATGACTGCATATCAGACCACTCAACTAATGGCACAAGTATTGGGAGCTTTAACCTTTGTATAAAACAAGGATTAAAATATTTACTCATTGTTAACATGTAATGTCAATGGAAACAAGCCAATGTAAACATTGCAAAATTACCTTGTCTAATAATAGTTGGGAAGGCCTCAATTTGGTGAAAAAGGCCACCTATTAAAGTCAAAAATGTCCCTTTAAATTCTAATTTTCTTACAATATTTTTTTAGTACATGTATTACAGAGTGATATTAAATAAAACTGTAAGTGACTTCTGAATGAAAAAATGTAATATAAATAAATGCTGGCATTGTTTTGTGTTTTTTCCACACAACATTGAATAGATTTAACAATATATATGTTTTACTCTGTGCTGATCTGCCTTTGATAAATTTTGCTATTTTGAAGTCTATTGATAGACATGATAGACATGATCGCATTTCATAGTTAGAAGATTATGGGACTGGCGGTACTGTTCAGTTTTAAATCGTAATACCAAAACTGTTAACTGTTGTAGAAATCAGCAGTATTTGAACAAGATTGAACTTGAAGGTTGTGTTCAAAGCCAAATACAACATCATGATTGAGGATACCCTGCTAGAAGCATACCTGGTCTAAAAATGATCACTCTTCTCCCCAGCTTGTCCCGGTGAGGTAATACTCCAGTAACACCAGCTGCTAACACATGCTTGACGGCTGACGGACGCAGGTTGGTAAATAGCTGCTTGTTCTTTTCATCAGCTTTCATTTCAAAGTGTTTTATCACCAAGTTAAAAGCTCTGTCATAGTCAAACTTCTTTGCACGTAAAAATCTTAGAAGAAATGCATCATCTGTTCGAATTTTCAATTCTAAAATAGAAAACATTCATATTATGTCCATAACAAACAAAAATATAAGTTATACATGTAATTGTCGGTATTTGTATTTTGAAATTCCTTGATCTATAGAAGAAACAAAAACATCTTGAGCTTATAACTAAAAGTTTTTGTTCACAGCATCCAGAAAAAACCTATGTAAAAAAACACTCCTGCAACATTTGTTCAGCTATGCACTTATTTCATTTCTAACAGAACACTCTACAGAATAACCTTTCCCCCATAGTACTCTTGCACCTGTTGTGTTTAATCAGATCTGGATCTACACTATTTGCTTTTCGGTCAGACATAATCTAATAAATCATTAGTGCTCAATCTAGATCCTGATCAGGCTATACAGATTTGAAGGCAGTGGAAGCACATTAACCCTTTCCTGTATAGATACACCTTTATTGCTAGAGCGAACAGTTTAGATCCAGATCAGCTGGCTCATCCGTGCTATCTGATCAGGATCTAAACTGTTCGCTTTTTTATTCATTAGGTTATTTCTGACCAAAATGCGACCAGTGCAGATCCTGATCAGAAGGCATGGATCTACACTGGTCGCACATGTGTAAAAATGCGTTTATCAAGGAAAGGGTTAAGCACCTGATTTTTTGAGGATCATGTCCCGGAGAGCCTGGATGTCTCGACTTCTCCATTGTGGCTTCTCATTCAACTCTGTTTCTGCTTGTTTGATAAGATCTTCACTGAGGGTACATACATACTCTGTTTCACTGCTTGCCATAGCAACTGATCATGGACACTGAAAAAAGTAATCAAGGTTTGGTATTAATTTTAATAATGACAATAAAAATATAATTTTCACTAGAACCAAATATAATTTTCACTAGAACCTACAAAGGAAATGTACATTGTGATTCAAAATGACAGACAAGGAGTTTCAAGAAGTGCAAAGAGCATAATGCCAAGTTCACGAACTGCTTGGCTTTGCCACGTCTGATATTAAATCTGATTAACTTGAAGTTTATGGGGAAGAGGAAAGTGCCCTATCAAATGCCACAGTTAGGACTTAGGAGATGGATCAGGTTATGTGAATCCAGTAGAACTGACAACAAAGATGACCCGATCTGGGTGTCCCACATTAGCAACATCCAAAAGTGATGTTGCTGCAGTACAAGTAACTGTTACAGTACAGCATGATGGCTGCTGTACTGTGGAGGAGAGGTATGTCATTTATGTGTTTATGTACTTTATAAATTCTGAGTCAAAAGAAAGAAAATAAAGTGTGTATTTTATGATTTTTAGAGATCTGTTTTAGCCATTTGATAAATCCAGATATTTTCAATGAAGGACTGACATTGTGTCAATGTGTTCTCAAATAAGTGTCACCTGATACTAATGCATTTATTCAAATAATTAAAAGTTGTGTCTTCTGTTTATCTACATGCAATAAACACTGCGGGAATCACATAGCTTTGTTTTGATACCATGCAAGGTTAATGGCCAACCAAAATTACCAGTGAGTTCAAAGATAGGCAGTATGGCATCAGATATAATGGTACATTGTAAAAGAAGCTCAATTTACCGGACAAACAAGTTTTAATATTATATTTTTATATTATATATTTTTAATGTTTTCATTTTAAATTTTGACATTTTTTCTATAAACATTCACTAAGCAGCTTTTCCTATTAAGCATCCTCATTTACATCTGGAAACCCCTCACTGTTTCTATCGTCGTATCACATATTTTGACACACTGTTTGTTTTGACCTCATTTTCAAATTTGGGATTTCCTAATGATATGATTATGCTGGAAATTGGTTAATATTCAATAGACCATGAAATAAATTAAATGTGTAAATTATGCAAACTGAAGCGAATTAAACACCATTATGTCATTTATAGTAAAAATAACACAATTTACTTAATAAATTTTTATTTTGTTGATTAAATAATTAATTTTTTTCTATTTCACACAATTTAAGACACAATTTCTTGTTGTCTGCAACAATTAACAATGACAGCATCAAAGTCATGTGATGTGCATGTGTGCATTATATGTTGTGCTAAAATTTTTCAATGTTGTAAATCCCTAACATATTATATTGTGTCCATACATTTTTTTACTATCATCTAACAGTTAAAATCATCTTTTTTTCATTTTACAATATCAAAATATTAGGAATGTGAAGGACATAACTCTGGGATAATGTGAAGGACATAACTCTGAGATAATGTGAAGGACATAACTCTGAGATAATGTGAAGGACATAACTCTGAGATAATGTGAAGGACATAACTCTGGGATAATGGATTAGTCTTGGCAGACAGAAAAGATACCACCAGTCCTTCAATTGTGTTGTCTTTTAAGATGTAAAGCAGACAAAATGCAAAATCTTAAACTAAGTTCCAATTCCTATTATTTTGCCTTACAACACCTGTGGAAAACTTCAACTAGATATCATAAATGGCATTGTTCATGTTCTTTTGTTGTAGCAGATGCAAGAAAGTATGTAAACTTATTTTAAACCAATTAGAAATGAGGTTACATTACTTCTTCTTCTTCCAATATTGAACATAATCCCACTCTGGGGCATTGTCGTACATTTGGGTGTATGATAAAGATCGTGAGTGTGGCGCAATTATATACATGCAGGTAAAAGTAAAAACAGTCAGCTGCACTTCTACAGTGGGGTGGTCAGCGCTCCCTTGAAAGCCTCTAGGGAGTCAGCTGTGGCAATGTGCTCTGGTAGCGCTTTCCACAGCCGGATATCCGAGGGAAAGAAAGAGTGCCGATAAATGTCAAGCCTGCAGAAGGGGACAACAAACTTCAGTGAATGACCTCTGGTATTGATAGCAGATGGGTGGTAGGTCGTGCATGGAATGTCGACTAGTCCATGTACAATCCTGAATACCATCACCAACTTCGAGTGTGTGCGGCGCTCTTGAAGGGTTTGCCATCCAAGATCCTTTAACATCTGGCTGGTGCTACTGGTGGTCCTGTAGTCACCCTTGACAAACCGTGCAGCGCGCCGTTGTACTGGCTCAATCTGGCTGATGTTGGTTTGGGTATGTGGGTCCCATACTCAAGAATGGGCCTCACAAGCGACTTGTAACTTTGTTCCTTAATACCTTGAGGACAGCTGGTGAGGTTTTGTCTAAGGAATGCTAAGGCGTTGGTAGCCTTCTTTGCTGTTGCTGACATATGAGTGTTCCAGGACAGGTCATCGGTCAGATGAGGCCCAAGGTATTTGCCGTTGGTTACGATGTTCAGTTCTTCATTGTGGATGGTATAGGTGGGCTTTATTGGGTTTTTCTTTTTGGTAAATCTGATAACCTCACATTTGCTGGCATTGAAGGCCATCATCCAGTCCTTTTCCCACTGCTGTAGCTTATCAAGATCTTCCTGTAGGGGTCTTGCATCTGCTGGAGAGCGTATCTTTCTGTACAGCAGGCTGTCATCTGCAAACAGGCGGGAAGTGGAGGTAACATGTTCTGGCAAGTCATTTATGTTACTATGTATGCTAGGAAGTGCAGGGGGCCCCAGTACTGATCCCTGAGGGATGCCAGAGGTGACTGGGGATGACTCTGACATGCAACCTTCTACGAGGACCTTTTGGGTTCTGTGGCTAAGGAAGCATCTTATCCAGCTCGTATTGTTGCCCCGGACTCCATAGTGGTGAAACTTTGCGGCCAGGCGTTCGTGTGGGACAACATCTAATGCCTTACTGAAGTCCAGCAGTATGGCGTCTATCTGTTCACCATTATCAAGTGCCTAAGAATGCAACAAAATATATGGTGGAAGACCTAAAGTAGCATGTTTGGGGTTCTCATGTTTGTTTCCTGCTCTACATAGTACAATAACATTCTTGATTATTTTTCAACACTGAAATTGTAATCAAATCAAATGATTGGTTTATGTTCCCAAGGGCAGATTTAAATATTTGTTAGCAATACCTGGTCAGCAGATTAGGGTCAATATGGTCAGCAGTGTTTGGTCAGCAGTTTAGGGACACCCCATGATACTAATGTAGATTTCAAAATGAACATTTTATTTTAAAAGTTTTTCAGGTTTGAAAGCTTAAGTGCATCAAAATATGTGATACCAGGATATAAATAGATATAAGTTGTATATAGAGACCTGTCCTAAATGGATGAAAAATTAAGCTTGTAATATATAATAAAATCAAAAGTAAACTGATTATGTCATCCATTCATGATAGTCTTTCCGTCTGTTGCATATCCTATATACTTGCACAAGAACAATACTATATACTGGTTTTGTAATTACAAAACCAGTATACAGGGCCAGACTTAAAATATTCTTTGTTTCCCCATCCCGACCCAAGCAAATAAAGTATGGGTAGGTAGGTAGGTATGTCAAAATATTTTTATTTGAAATTTTTCAGAATAATGATTCACATATAGATATTCTAGGAATAACTCCATCGAGAAAACCAACACTCTAAAATTTAAATAGGTACCAAGTGTACATGTATTATTCTGCAAAAGACCAAATCATCCGGTTTCTTAATCAAACTGATTCAAAATAAATGCATTTTTCGTCTCCAGGTTTTTAGTACAAAAAAAAAATAATATCATTTGGGTTTCGCCGATACAATTATTCAAGTCGCCCCGATTATTTCGAGTCGGTGGTGGATGGGGAAACAAACAATATTTTATTTTAGGCCTAGTATTGTTCTTGTGCAAGTATATATATCTTGTGCAAGACATCTACAATCACCCGTTGGGCACCTCCAAATTGGAACATGCAGATTTATGATAAATACCCCACATGATGTTATCATGAAATCTCATTTTAAATAAATGATTATGTAGTAATAATATCATAATTATACAGTTTGTCGACCAGTTGAGTTCCGGATATGAACCAGTTCCGGTTTACTTTTATATTCCTATCCCATGTTAGAAATATTTCAGTTCAACAAGTGAAAATACTTGATTAGTTGCAATAAATAGCATTTCAACTGAACTTTTATGAACTTAAACCTTTGATCTATTGTTTACTTTCGGTCAAGCGCCGCATCAACAAAGGCTGTTACAGACGCTTGCATCCAAATTTTTTCAACGCGGAGTTTTAAGTGTGACATCGATCCATCGCAAAAAAAAATTTTATTGGTCCGACAACGAAAACACCTGATTGGCAATATTGTGATATATCAATGCTCTATCATCATAAGCAAGATCGTAATACTATGCATAAAAATTTTCATTCCGTTTTTGTGACGATTCTGAGAAGCATGCGTTTGAACCAGTTCTGGATAAGTGATTCAGACTAAGTTATTAGTGTGAATTTCAGTTTTGGAATTCAATTTTAAAGGATTAATTGGGAATGGCTACCGAGGAAAAGAGACACTTAAAGCTAGAGAATGCAGCTGGTTTACATATTGGTCATGTTGCAAGGTCTTTTGCACCCTGCATCAAAGATATCCTAGACAATGACGGTATAATAATAGTGTTATCAGAAGTTAAATGGTCACCAATATCTAGCTACCCTCGATCGCTAACTCCACATGAAGAGGGGGTCGTGTTTCGTGTTATGCCACTACATGATTATAACATTTCTATCCCATGAAATAATGGCTGTTATCTTAAATCAGATGCACGTAGTGAAATACCTGAAGACTCTGGATTGGAACTTGTGGTGTCATGTGTGCTTAATTGCTTTTTTAATACTGTAATAAATAGAAATAAATTATAGCATAAGACTTGGTGTATTATTTTATTTATTTCACATTACTTTCCGAATTATTTTGCACCCTTAGAAAACGTGTAAAAATGAATTAGGTCTGTCAAAGCCAGTATACAGCTATCAAATTAGACAGTCAAAAGTCACTCTGAGATATGTCTACCAAGTTTTAACTGGAATATATTGGTAGAGCGACGGCATGGTAAGCCGGAGGTCCGAGGTTCGAATCCTGGTCGAGGCTACTCTTTCCAACCCAAATCTGCCACATTGGCGCTGCCAACAGGGCAATTACCCTTGGAGCAATTTCGGGCAAAGCATGTTTGGCGGGGGTATTCGACTTGAACTTGGGCAGAAACATGCACATTTCCAAGTAAGTTGGTTGGAAATGTTTCATGTAAGTGGGGAGGAAATGTAGTAGATTTCCTACCAGCAGCCTCGGTAGCTCAATTGGTAGAGCGGCAGCATGGTAAGCCGGAGGTCCAAGGTTCGCATCCTGGTCAAGGCTACTCTTTCCAACCCAAATCTGCCACATTGGCGCTGCGAACAGGGTGATTACCCTTGGAGCTCTTTAGGGCGAAGCATGTTTGGCTGGGGTATTCAACTCGAACTTGGGCAGAAACGTGCACATTTCCAAGTAAGTTGGAAATGTCTCGTATAAGTGGGGAGGAAATGTAGTAGATTTCGTACCAGTGGCCTCGTTAGCTCAATAATTTGGTAGAGCGATGGCATGGTAAGCCGGAGGTCCGAGGTTCAAATCCTGGTTGAGGATACTCTTTCCAACCCAAAACTGCCACAAAAGCAAAAGATGACATAATGTTTCCGAATCTGATCAAAAATAGTGTTTATCCGACCGATATAAATTTGTCCTGTAAATTGATTGTCCAGTAAAAAAAGGTCTAGGAAACGGCTGTTTTATGGAATATCTGTAAATTTACAGACTGTCAGTTTATTTATAAATACAGTGGTGAGGGGCAAGTCTGCGCACCTATCATAAAAGCTTCACTGTGATGTATAACACATTCAGTATCTAAAGGCAGTTGCCTATCGGAAAGAAACTGTATCCATTCAGGAATTGGTTTGTTGTCATTTGTGTGCATTAATTTTCTTATAAGGCTTTAAAATGATGTCATACTGAAAGCACACCCGAGTTAACATGATGTAAAAATTGTTGCCCAACTCTGCTCATGCTTATGTTTAATATCATATTTTTTGTTTCTGTTAAAATTTACCACTCTCCAAAGCTGCCAACCTTTGAAAAAAATATTAAGTGAAAGTTCAGTATAAATAACAAACATTTATTTGGGTAACCGCTGTCAAAATGAGGAAGATTTGGAGTGGGGAGGTATATAAATTAAATTTATTTGATCATTTTGGCTCTTTAAAGTAGTTATTTATTTACAAGACACTTAATAGCAAGATGTACCCATCAGAATTTTCAAAAATTGCCTTATTTCTTGACAAAAAAAACTGTTTGCAGTTTGTTCTTTTGATATTACAGTGTTTTTGTTAACATGCAAATCTGGTGCGCAGAGTTGGGCAATGCGCAGACTTGCCCCACACCACTGTACATCTGTAAATTTATGGACAAGGGTGGTTCCAAAAGGTGTCAAAAATTAGAATCTTGGTTATACACCACACTGGAATAAAAATGAATGAAAATCTACAAATAAATTAGTATTTTTTATTGTAAATGAACATAACTTTTTTAAAGAGATCATTAATATGTTCAAATGATTATGTGAAATGTTGTTAGGTCATTGGTGACTATGTTGGAGAGGAAATAACAGTGTGAACAAACTTCAACCATTTCTGTTTATGTCCTATGCTATGCTCTTTTCTATCAGAATTAACAAAAATGCTTTAGGTTTGTGAATTTCAAAAATGTGTTAACTTTTGTATCAACCATTGCCCATAAATTTACAGATGCATTTATCTATAAATAAACTGACATTCTGTAAAAAGTCAGTATGAAAAATATTTAGTCTCAATAATTCGACTGCAAGCACAGACCCATTATCATGCTGACTTTTTACAGATATCTGTCCTTTACGTCTCAACCAAAATAGACCAAAACTGTGGTGGAAATCGGCGAGGGTTAAGATTTTTAAGAACCCGAGTTTTACCGTTTTTTTCCTTAAAATCTGTACACAAGCATGTTCACTTATTGTTTTAAAACACATCTGCGATCAAAATAAATACTAAAATATTATATTTTGTGAAAAATTTCTGTTAAACCCATTACCGTTTAATCGCCGTCTCAGGTTTACATCGCCATGCGGGGCGGAGCTTCGATCCAACACGCTAACCAATGAAATTAAGATCTTTCTTCCAAACAATTATGTACAGTAAAGGAGGGTGTACGCGGTAAATATATTCGAAACGTGAAATTTATGTATGATTTCTTGCGTGTTTATTAAGCAGAAAGAAGAATTGCAACTGATTTATATTTTCATTTACGTTATATTAACGATTTAGTTCTAAACCGGCATTCTGGTTACAAAATATAGCTTTAATAAAGAAATGGAGATGGTAGGCTGTGATCGGTGTTTATCTTGTGCATTATGATGATATGAACAAGCCTGTATTTTCGTTTATCAACAATAAAAACTACAACAAACTCAAAGCATTTTTAATAAAGTATATACAACAGTGATCAAAACTTTCAAGACTGTAATTCGTCGTACAGTTTTATTTCTTTACTCTGACCAATTTGACTCTATAACTGAAAGTATTTACATGACAACATTTACAGCGCAACCCGTTTCGCCTTGTCCAACCTTTTTGACAACTTCTTAATTCTATTTGAAAATTTTGTGTAGTTTATTTTTGTCACTGACGAAACTTTAGGAAACGATTTGTGGTATCTTCCGCTAATATTTCTAGTCAGCTTTTCGTCTTTCAATAGAGTTGCGAAAAACTTCAGGTCTTCAAGCCTGTCATTATGTAACTGTTGCACAAGTTGTGCAGCTGTTTGTGTTTGTTGTAACACTTTCGCCTACCTAGCTGATAGATGTTCAGTGAGCGTCGGTCAACAGGTTACTCACCGGAGTTTCTATGGTTTAAGGAATTATATTTCCTCCTCAAGATCGACAAGTTATATCTAATTAATTGCTAAAGATTTAATTGCTTGGCAGTTTATGGAAAAGGTGATTGATTTCATCACGAGGATGGTCAGTCGTATAAAAACCGGGCTAAATTGATAGTACTTCGCGCTGTTCTTTACTTTGCATGTAAGATTCCCTAGTTAGCGTCATGGGAGTGCAAGCAAGACTCACGAATCGAGTCTTCCAAAAGCCGTATCGGGTTTTATATTTTATCTTAATAATATACAGTGGAATAAACATTCTAGGAATTGTAAAATTACTTGGATAATTTTAACAGCGTTTGAATGTTTTGCTGAATTATTTTGCAACTTGTAACAACCACTATACAATCACGAAATAATCATTGGAAATATTTAATTGAACATTTGTACATTTACAGCTTTTTCACATAAGCTGTGTTTTCTAAAGAGAACTCATTACTTGGTTAATTTATTGAGACTTTATTTGTTCACGATTTTGCTGTGATATTAAATATCTGGACTTGTAAAACGAGCTGTCGTTTTTTTAACTCCGAGAAGTCTAACCAGTTAACAAAGAACCAAACCCACCGACGCATAGGGGTACATTGTACTGGGAAAATGGACGCTAGAGATCGCTTATTGTTTTATTATGTGCAACAGTCGACAGAGTCATAACATGTGATACTTGTACTTGTTTAATGTTGTTTAATATCAATAATGTGCAGTGCCCGTAAATACATGTTCAAGTAAAGGTTAAAAAAATCTTTTGTATTAAAGGTTTATAAGTTATTAGTGAGTTCCTTTTTTTTCTCATATTTTTGACTAAAAAAAATCATAGTGTTTTTTGCCGGAAAGAAAATAAAGTATTTTGTTATTGACAAGAATTGATCAATCTTGACTAAAATGTGTAAAACGGCGTTTAACGCTTACGGGCTGTACAGGTTATCATATAGTAGCGTCGTGTTTACATCAGCTGTCGATATCCAATATGGTAGAGCTAGGTAGATTTTACTGTGTTAAATCAGTTTGAAAGTTTAACTGCCGATGTGAACGATTGCGTAAATGGATTTTCTTTATAGATGTCTCATCTGATGCAGAAAATTACAAGCTTTCTGTACATGTAAAAATTATGCAGGTAAAACCCAATTTTTTAGCCATAAATCGTGCCCAACGGATTTCGTTGGGCATTACATACGCAAAGAAGCCAACTTTTCCACCACAGTTTTGGTCTATTTTGGTTTGTACTCTGAAGGGGGATATTGACCCAGCAAAAAAATAGCACAATATCCACCTTTTAGAGTACAATTATTTGGACTAGAAAAATATTACGAGTCTGTGCTTGCAGTCAAATTATTGTCGCAAAAGCTAATGACACTTAATTAATAATACGGGGAAAGCAACCGAAGGCGACCCGCGAAGCGGGTCGCCTTCGGGCTTTTCCCGCCTATAGACAATGCGTACATGTTTTAAATAACAAAATCAAACAAAATCTGTCAAAAATTCAATAGATTTCTGATGTCTTACTCTATAGTCCATCAAGATTTTTTAGATCTGACTCGTGTGGGCCGCGCCATTTTTGTTGTTTCCAGACTGGTTTCTCATTCTCTCAAATTCACCGTCCGATTTAAAACAGAAAACCAATAACCAGTCAAAATATAGGGGAGATCACTGATTAATCTGAAAGGCTGTATCCGCACTATCGCGGTAGTCTGTTGGAAGATAGAACCAAGCGCTGTATTAGCAATAAAAAAATAATTCGTACTTAATAGAGAATTCTCAAAAGCGTTACTCTAGTCATCATAATTTGTTATTAGATATTTTTTAATAAAATAAAATGTTAATATCCTGTTTCCAACAAAATATAAATAAAATGATTCCTTATTTACAATTGAATGTTATAAGGGACATTTTAAGCCTCAAAATGTAACACATGACTTTTTTTTTCATTTTTCAATATTAAATATACAACAAGAAACAGGCTGTTTTCAAAAGTATGCATTTAAAGTTTTAAGGATACCTTTTACTGTCAAAATATTATTGAAACACTTCATATGTTTAAACATTTCAAAGTATCATGTGCTTTGCTAAATGAACACAGTGATAGTCTGAACCAAAAATTTAGTAAGGTTCAAATAATAAACATTCAAAAACAGAGAAAAACACAGATAACATTGGTTCATTTGACCACATAACTGACCATTTACATTCAAAGATTGTTAATAAAATTCATCATCATTGTACAGGAAGCAGTAAATGTGGAACTGTTTCTACAACAAGTCAACAAAAAATGTAATGAAACTGACCACAATTACACAAAAACTATTCCAGTATATGCAAACCACACACACACAAAAATATAATGAAAACATGTGATCAACAGAATTAAATACAAACACTCTAGAATGTGTTAATACATTCCAATGTGCAACAAAATATATTCTTAAACTATTAACCTAGAGACAATCACTTACAAACACAACACAATCATGTAAACAAATCTCAAACAAAATAACAAAACAAAACAAATTGTAGCTTATCAGGTAATGTTTTTAAACCTGGATTAATTTGAGGCAGTTTCAGCAATGTTGATATAGCAGGCACTCATTACAAATCTTTGCATGTCCCTGGAGATGGCAGTTATTTTTTCAACCTCATTACTTTTGCACTTAACATGTTTTATTCTCCAAAACCTACAATGTGAAACCCTAGGTACAGTGCTTTATGGACAATATGTCTAATTGTTGATATGCCCCAGACAACAGCCTAGATTGGCAGACTTTAGACCCGCATTTACGAAAGTTTCCATTCAGAATGGCTGACAATACTGCCTAGTGTTAAGACAATACAACACACATTATAAAAAAAATATGAGACTGTGCATCTTTCAGCAAAATGACCTAATGTTCACAAAAAACATCATAAACTACAGTTTGTACATGCTTAATTAAAGCATGAGCACAGTGAAGTTTTCCAGATGTTTTTTGATAAATTTTGAAATAAATATAGGTAAAAAAACCTTGCTGTTTTAATTACAGTTTTGTTATTAATTAAAAACGACAATGACATTTCTTTCAAAAACATCAAAGATGACATGCAGACCACCGTTCGTTGTTCTATATATTCGTGAAATAGGTGTGAAAGTACAGCCTGAATTGGCTCTATAAATTTGCAAGTATCCTCGATGCATTGGTTCTATAAATTTGCAAGTATCCTCAAGGTCATACTTGTTGGTAGCTTTTGGAAAAAAAACAACAACACAAAATATTGGTTTGATGGGCCATAAAGTATTTCTTGTTTTAAAATCATATCTGACAGAATCTCTATGGGTCATGTCGTCAACTGTCATTGACCTAAACATCAGAAAATCCTGGGCTGCATTGCATGGGTCGTATTGTTGATTAGTAATAAAATGCATTAATTCTGTACATTGCAACACATGTAAGTTATATTTATTTTAGGTATTAAAACAAGCTTTCCCCGTTATAGGTAGCACCTATTGTTATATTAATTTTTAGGTATATTTTTCATTATTAAACTTATATAACTTGAATTCAAAAATAATGTAGCAATGTTTTCATTCTCATACTGTGATTTAACTTGCGTCGGAACAAATTTGTTTATTTGTGTTGACTTCTGGGGTCTGCTTGCTTCGTTTGTGTATTTTTTGAATGTTGTAAGAATCGAATGGTCCTTGCCATAGACTGTTTCACTGCGTAATTCTGTACTTCAGCAGAGAAGCAGATAGAACATAGTAAACCAATTTCGTCTGGCGGCTATAGCAGCCAGGGATTCTTTAGCAAGCTTAGGTTATCTTTCACTGAGGTTTAAAATAGGTGGTATTCACCATTTACAGGTAAAAAGATCTACTTGAGATTAACAGCTTAACACCATTTAGATCTAGTGTTAGATCTTTTAAAAATACAATGGAACTCATAAAAGAGTGATATTACAAGATGCATGTTTACCATAATTCCAACTGGGTTGTTGATAGCAATTTGGTGTCAATTAACCTTGTTACTGATTTATTGCCATACATTAATTATGGGATACCCTTAATTATGTTCGAAATGCCTAATATACTGAGATTTGTTTAACTTTCAAGTTTCACAGATGCTGCAAAATGTTTGCCATAACCTTTCGTTCAGTGCGCTGTGTACACCTTCTAGCTGCTTTGGTTTAATTAAGTATTAAGCTCTATCACTTCTTGTGTTTATCGCAAATGGTGCATATTTACTCTTTATTCATGTCATGTTTTATCATGAATTATTGTGATAGGCATTGTTGATAAGAAGCTTAAGAGAAAATTTGAAATTAGATACAGACAGTAAGTTTGACGTCATCTAACAGCCAATCAGAGGCGTTTAGTATTTGGGATCTTGATCGGTTTCCGTTTGAGATAATTCGTAAAGTACGACTTATAAAGTATTGGTACAGGGCCTTGAAATCTCCAGATTCTTTAATATATAAATGCATGTTTGCAACAGACGATAATGATAGATTAATAAATAGCTGGACGATTAAATTGAAAACAATGTTCAGTGATCTAGGATTCGCATATTTATGGCACCTGAGAAATATCTCTGTTTACCAGATTAAAAGTGTCATACAGAGAATATATGATCATTACTTACAAAAAGGTGAAATATGCATATCAGGAATCGCCACATTCAGAAAAAACAGCTTCCCCACACGGTCAAGAAGAAGAGAGGGAGAGAGCATGGTTAATAAAATAATCAGTTTCAAAAGAGACACCACTAACAATTAACAAAAATGAGAACCCGACGGGTTACCGCCTTTGAACGGTGAGTGGCAAATCAAATTGCCACTGGGGGGGGGGGGTTAAACCAGGTTCTAGGGTGCACCAACCTTACACTTGCACCAACAGGTTCTCATATCACAAAACAAATACAAGTTGTCTTGGTGAAACAACTCCAACCCACTTATCGGCTCAACAATGTTACATGCAAAAGCACACAAACATAGAAAACATAAGAATCTAATAGCATTGCAAAGCCAAAGGGCGGGTACTCAATAATCTTACCGAGACCAGAGCTCCTGGAGTAAAATCAGCAAGATCACGATGACAGGGATAAAAGAAACAAATCGAGCTTCTAGGTTCTTTTAAGAAAAGATTTACCCATAAACCTTCATAAACTCTTAAACCCCTGCCATCGTCGTGCAACCAAAGAGGTAATTAAGCATAATGATCAACTGTAGAAGGGTTAATCACCAGGCATGCAGAGCGCTGTAAAATATCGTGTTGGTAACCTTTCTGATTGGTAACAAAGCTGGTGTTCTGACGTAAGCACTTTTTCTAAACTTGAATCATACAGAATTTTCAAAATTGATTTCCAAAGTGAAAAATATTTAAATTTTGTTAATAATACCAAATATAGAAACTCTCTTTCAAGATTTAGATGTTTTGCTCATAAATTAGCCCTAGAAAAAGATTTAGAAATATACCACGTGAAAGTAGATTATGTAATAAGTGTAGTTACAACCAAATTGAAAATGAATATTACTTTCTGTTAATTTGTCCATTATATAGAGAATTGAGAAAGCAATGTATACCCAGGTATTATTTTAGCTGGCATAACATGAATAAATTTAAAGCTTTAATGCAAACTTTTAACAAAAACACATAAACAGCAAAATTTGTACATTTAGCAATGGATAAGAGAAATAATGTAATTAACTTAATAAGAAATATAGAAAAAATATAGTTTTAGCATTTAATGCTTTATATGTTATGTAATTTATATGTATCATACTTTTCTGCTTATGTACCTTGATATGATTGAGCATGATCTCATGATTGTTACTGCCATTATTCTGTATGGTTTTGGCTATGGAAATTGTTTAATGTTTAATGCTAATAAAATTGACTTGACTTGACTTGACTTTATGCTATAACAATAGTACCATTAGAAATCTATGAAATGTGTACTGTCACCTCTTAGAAGATAATCGATTAATTTGAAACGAAAGTGGTTTTTTTTATGTTTTTGATCAAACTCTGTGATATAGTAATAAAAATAATTGACAATTACATGTCAAATTTTACCATTAACATAACATATCATATAAAGTTTATTAAGCATTAAATGGCATCTTTCCCTTTCTTTTTGGCTGAGTGTGGTAATTCATGATATGCATACTTGACTTAAAATATAATTATTTTCAATTGTTTTTTAATTTTGCCTTTGGAGTTGTCTCTTATACGCAGGTTATATATTCTCAATCTGAACATGGAAGGGTATTAATCTGAAAATACCACACTGAAGGTTCCATTTTCACCGCCATATGCATTCCATCGTTTGGGATGGATCAAAATTTTACTGTTTATTGGTGTAAATATTGAGTGGCGCTCAATCCGGGGCTAGGCGGCGTGGGCAGTTATATGCATTTCCATTACTGCCCATGAACAGGCTCAATCAAGCCGAGCCTGCAATATTTTCATATTTGTTGCGTTCACTTTCTTTCAAAGTTCCCTTTTCATCTATTAAAATAGTTTAATTTATTGGTTTAGTGGCAAATTATATTGCCACTCACCGTTTCAAGGCGGTAACCCCAAGGGTTCTCATTTTCGTTAATTGTTTGTGATGTCTTATTTGAATTTGACATACTTATAAACACATGCTCCCTTTCCTCTCTTCTTGTTCGCTGCGTGGGGAGGATGTGGTTTGTGAGTGTGGCATGAATATATAAAGGATCAAGATGAGTTAACTCTGTACTACATGAATGTCTACTAAGTAAGGACAACGGAGTGGTCTACCATGTTACAACACTTGTCCTGATATTAGACAGCTATCAGACTTCTCATCCTGAACTTCGGACCAGGCAATGGCGGAGTTAGAATATTGGAGAATAGTCTATACGAAATACGAAATTATAGACAAAATTATGTCAATGAATGTAGTAAGAAAAATAATGCCATTACTTATTGTCTTTACGAAAATAAAAAAGACAATAATAGGCATAATGGTTAGTCTCAATAACTCGACGGCAAGCACAGACCCATTATCATACTGACTTTTTATAGATCTATTTCTGTCCTTTACGTCTCGAGCAGTTACGATCAAAACTGTGGTGGAAATCGACCCGATTTAAATTCTGTTATTTTTCACTCCCACATGAAAATTTCAACACTGGTATGTTCAAATGTTGTTATAAAACATTAATAATGATAAAAGTAACAATAAAATGACGAATATTCCACAAAAAAACTTTTTAAACCCACCACGGTATAAGCCGTTTACATGTTGTTACATACTTTTACAATGCGGGAGGCTGTATGCGGAGAAAAACTCATAACGTACTCTTATTTTCTTATTTGTCATGTTCGATGGTTGTCCAAGTTTGTGTTTTTTTCCATCTATTTAGATACCTGCCCAGCTATATTAAGTTTCAATCGCATCTTTAATAATGTTGTGTATAATACATAACAATTACATATATTGATTCTACTTGAATGTGGCTTTTCAGGTATGTAAATTTTTTAAAGATACATATGGTCAGGGTCTATTTAATCAATACTAATTAAATAGACCCTGTTCACATAGACCAATTTTTACAAGTTCCATGACAATAAAATTTTTAAGATTTGTTTTGTCGGAGTTCTTTTTCGATAATGTGTAAACATGAAACATGGTACCACTCTTCACAACCAGAGCAATCAATCATATGTGGGTTAGAATCATCATGAGGCATACGGCATTTACAGTAAATATCTAATTTTTTAACATGTATATGGAATTTAGTCAATTTTAGAAGTAACAGAAGGAAACGCAATGAAATGTTTATTCTCAATAAATGTAATCAAATGTTCTCTTAACAGTCAGGTACTTGAAGACAAAATCTCCAATGTTCAACACGGACATGGTTTTTGAAGGCTATGTAAAGACTGTCTTTGTTTCAATCAAACAGATTGTTACTGACAAAAAGAGAACACAAAATCTTAATGAAATGTTGACGCCCACCCGTTCAACGACAAACTCCAATCTGATAATCAGGGTGTTACAAAGAAATCCTAGTTAAAAAGAAATTGAAAAGGAATTTAGGGGAGTTTCTAGACTCGATCGGTAACATGGAAAACGGCGCTTTACCGGCGTAATTAAACATTTTAATCAAGTGAACCCCAAGGTGGTATTACGCAAAACTTACAAGAATATTGATGCCTCAAAAGAAAAACTGACCACGTATATCTGTGATAACAGTCTTTTAATATGGATTTTTCAGAGGTAACTGTCAGGCGTTAATATATCGATACAGCCGGTGGTAATACTGTAAGACATGTTGTATTTTCGGATACGGCTTATTTCGGATACAAGGTTCAGCTGTAATCTTGATTATTGAATTTTCCGAAATTAATGTCCAGTTAACGGCAAGCCGTACCTTCCACAATCGGTCAGGGGCAGCACATACCTGCCATTTTTCTGCAAAGTATTCCAGGGGATTTTGTTCAAAATTCCAGGGGATCCTGATATCATTCATGGGAATTTTTATAATGCGGCTAATTAACAGGTCTAGGAAATGGCTGTTTTTACAGACTGTCTGTAAATTTACAGACTGTCAGTTTATTTATAGATAAATACATCTGTAAATTTATGGAAAGGGTGGTTTCAAAAGGTGTCAAAAATTAAAATCTTGGTTCTACACCACACTGGGATAAAAATGAATGTGAAATGTTTTTAGGTCATTGGTGACTATGTTGGAGAGGAAAAAGCAGTGTGAACAAACTTCAACCATTTATATTTATGTCCTATGCTATGCTCTTTTCTATCAGAATTACCAAAAATGCTTCAAGTTTGTGAATTTTTAAAATGTGTTAACTTTTGTATCAACCCTTGTCCATAAATTTACGGACACATTGATCTATAAATAAACTGACATTTTGTAAATTTACAGACAGTCCATAAAACCAGCCTTTTCCTAGACCTGATTAAGGCAATAGAAAATTAATTCCTAGATTCCTATCCCCGCCTGCCCCTCGAAAATCATTCCGCCCCCAACGTTTTTATTTTGAAAAAAAAAATGCATGCATCAAAATTTACATTAAGAGGGCAAATCAGTAGAGTACGAAAACGCAGTATGTAACATTGAAGTGCGAATCGGCAATTCATAGTCAGATAGACGATTATTTATCTTTTCACTACACAAGCGTCATTAGAAACAGTGAAAATGATAAATAAAAAATAAAAACCTCCCACGTGCCCCATTTTTTCCCAGAATTCAGATGAGAATCTGGGAATTAATTTTCTATTGTATATAGTGAAAATTAATTAAAAATAATTTAGACGTGACATCAAATATATGTATCCTAATTTATTTTAACATAATACTTTTATTATGTATCTTTTTAAAACATGGCACGGTAAGCCAGAGGTCTGAGGTTCGAGTCCTGGTAGAGGCTACTCTTTCAGAGACCCAACTCTGCCACATTGCCATTGTCGGCAGGGCGATTACCCTTGGAGGTCTTCGGGCAAAGCATGTGGCCGGGGTATTTAACCCAAACCTAGGCAGAACCTTGCATGTCAAGGACAAATTTAATGGAGTTATGTCCCTTTTTGTACTTGGATTTTGGCACAAAAATTTCACATTGGCTATAACTTTGCCATTTCTCAATGTTTCTTAATAAAACTTTCAAATTATATTGCATATAACAACATGCTAACATGCTCATGTTGATGCCAAATTTTTTAGTTCAAGGTCACATTTGATTGAGTTATGCCCCATTGTTGTACTTGGATTTTGGCATGAAAGCTTAACATTGACTATAACTTTGCCATTTCTCAATATGTCTTCCTCAAACTTTGAAATGATATTGCTTATGACAACACACTCGTGATGATGCCAAGTTCTTTAAGTCAACATGGAATTATGTCCCTTTTTGTATGTGCATTTTTATTCCAACATAGTACCAGAGGGCGACACAAGTGTTCAACTTGAAATATCTTACGTCACAACTTATATTGTGACGTAATTGCTTACATCTAATTTCACTCTTGATTATTGAATTAGTGCTCATTTAATTGGGAGTGAAAAACGGGTATATAATAAAAGGAACATTATACCAGTAAGCAATCCGTAGGTCTGTATTATGTCTCGTTGCGTATGTAACCATATCACGCTCGACCTTCAGTCTCGCATGATATTGTTTACATACCCAACTCGACAAATACAAACCTACAGATTGCATACTGTTATAATATTCCATATGATATATATTGCAATATCATTTTTCCCTATTTGATGATGCTAATAAGTATTATATGATTTGTCAAAAATTGACCAACTCCCTTATGATTCTATTCATGAATATTTATAGTGTGCATGTGTACATAAAAAAATGCAATAAGTACTGCTGAATCCCGCCATCAAACATCGCTCATTCTCTCATGCTGGTCATGTTAATTTTAAATTACTGTTCGCTGTTCATAATGAGTTGTCTTCATAAGAAAATATTTTCTTATATCCACCACCCACAGAATGCTACTTACAAAATACTCCCCAACTAAAGACCTTTTAGATGTCTGCCTTAAAATTTTGATTCAAAGTCATTCCTTCCCCCAGGTCTTTTTTCCTGGAAGCCATTAAACAAATCATAAAAAATCTCTCTTATATAGCTAATGAGACATTTTGGGTGAATATTTTCTAGTATTATTTTATTGTTGTTTTTTATACAGCTTACAGAGGAAGAAAAAGTAATTGTACGAGATTGTCAGAGGAAAAATTTCTGGGGAAGAGGTGAGTCGGACATTCAGCAATGAATAAAAAATGTTGATTTTTTAGTTCAACTGTATTAACCCTTTCCTCCATAAATACACATTTTTACGCATTTGCGACTAGTGTAGATCCAGATCAGCCAGCACATCCAGGACGTCTGATCAGGATCTGCACTGGTTGCTTTTTGGTCAGAAATGATCTAATGAATCAAAAAGCAAACAGTTTATATCCTGATCAGATGGCACGGATGTAAACTGTTCGCCCATGCAATAAAGGTTTGTCTATGGAGGAAATAGGTTAATCGTATGCACAGTAGCTAAAACTTGCATTGATCTGGTGTATAATTCTAAAAAGGAAGTTTGACTGAGCTTACCTGATGAACAATACAAACCACATTGGTCTAAATGTGGTCACCTTTTGAGGAGAATATGTCGTCAGCTTAGTGCAATAACGGTATAATATACATATAGTGAAAATAAAAAGAATTTAAATCGAGTCGATTTCCACCACAGTTTTGATCGTCACTGCTTGAGACGTAAAGTACAGACAACGAAAACGTCCGTATGATAATGGGTCTGTGCTTGCAGTCGAATTATTGAGACTAACGCACTGGGATAACACTATGTATATTTCTGTAAGTATTGTTTAATACTGGCAATTAGGAAAAGTTAATGAGATTTGTGCGTGCCGTGAAGTTGACGTCATTTTACTCGAAATGACGTTTGCCGAATTTGGCCCAAAAGTCTCAGAGAGTGCCACAATGATCTCCTTCATATTTCAATGGCACTTAAACCGTTATTGCACTAAGGTGACGATGTGTAAGTGGCTAAATAACTTAGTCAGAAGATCCCAAGGCCAGTATGCAAGGGGTTGTGAGTTCAAATCTGTAAACTTCTCGAGTTGAAAAAAAAATGTGTCAGACATTCGGTCACACAAGATGTGAAAATCTGTCAGACAGAAAAAAATTCTGTCTGTCCAAAACAAGTTACTCATAAAATAAGCAAAACACCTTCTTGATTGCAGAGTACTGAAAAGTATGAAATGGGGTAAATAGGTGAAATATATATAGGGAACTGCAGTGGTACAAATTGTCATGATGACGTATACCTAAAGATTTGCACTTGAATATCCTCACTCATTTCCATCAGAACAGCTTCGAACCAAAATGGGAAATAAAATTGGTAGTTTTTAACATACCATTTTTTTTTAAAGAATTATCAGTTCAAATTTTTATTGGACACTCAGTCCAAAAACATATTAGAAATCACATCGGACCTTTTTTATCAGACAGGTTTGACAGTCCAGCTGCTTTTGGGAAGTCTGGAATACTGCATCGTAATTACCTGTGACATTCCGTGCTGCAGGTAGAAACTGTGGCAGCTTTGCTTTTGTAGCTTGCAGTTGTTAATATGAAGTACTGTGTAGAATTTGAGGACAATCAAATTGTGGGTGGGGAATACAATCAGTGACAGTAGTTACATAGTTCATTAATTTTGTGAATTGAATATTTTCAAAACTTACATTTTGTGAAATATGATATTTTTTTATAAATTCTGATTATTTTTAAGTTTATAAAAAGGAGCATAATATTCTGGCGCAAGTTTGAACTCCACCATGTTACTTTTAATTGCTATTATTACCTGATACCTTATATAAATTTAATTTGGTATTTCTTACTGTTTTCTGAAATTTAAAACGTCCACGTTCGCGAACTGTGACCGGTCAATAGTTTTGACTGTTTCCCTCGCGTGCTCTGATGTCATAGAGGATTCCCCCCTTTGAGCGCGCGGTGTGTTGAGCGAACTGTTGACTGGTCAATAGTTTTGACTGTTTCCCTCGCGCGCTCTAAAGTCATAGAGGATTCCGCCATTGAATTGATCAGGTAATAAAACAGTTATTTCATATGTGATCTGGGAACAGTCAAACAGTTGTCCCTCGGTGTTGGGGATAGTGTTTTGAACTGTTGCCCTTGGCCTACAGCCTCAGGCAACAGTTCAAAACGCTATCCCCTCCACCTCGGGCCAACAGATTAACTGTTCCCAAATCACATATGAAATAACTGTATATTATTACCTGATACCTTATAAAAATGTAATTTGGTAGTTTTGACTGTTTTCTGAAATTCTAAAAAAGTTCATGTTTGCGAAATGTTGACCGGTCAATAGTTGCGACTGTTTCCATCGTGTGCTCTGACGTCTTGACGTCATGTGGAACAGTAAAGAAACAAATTGACTCCAATGCTTATTTCTCCATAAATAAAACGTGGTGAATTATTTAAATAAATTAAAATTTTGTCAGCAAAATGACAGTTTCTTTAAGTTTTTTGATGAAATAAAAGAGAAAAACAATATGAAAGCCTACTGACATACAAAATGTTGGCAGTGTGACATAGTTACAAGATTGTTAAATTAAGAAAAGTTTAATAAAAACATATTTGCAAAATTATTTTCTTGTTCCTTTTTTATCTGTAAGAAGAGCTACTGTTAAAACAGTAATTGATCAGGTAATAAAACAGTTATTTCATATTTGATTTGGGAACAGTCAAACAGTTGTCCCTAAGTGTCAGAGATAGTGTTTTGAACTGTTGCCCTCGGCCTCGGGCAACAGTTCAAAACACTATCCCCTCCACCTCGGGCAAACATTTTGACTGTTCCCGAAACACATATGAAATAACTGTATACAAATTAAGTTAACACTGTAGTTTCACTTGCTATCCTGCACCAAAGAAGATATGACATTGAGAGGAAATGAGAATCTCAATTTTACTTGAAACACTTGTAAAATATGCAGCAATCTTCTTCAGCCTCATTGTTTGTTAAGGCCACACTTTTTTTATTTTTAGACTTACATGGATTTTCTTGAAAAAATTAGATAGGTCGAAATAATAATAATAAAAAAAGATAAAAGATGTGACTGTTATTTACAATCAACTTTCAAACCTCTTTTGAACAAGTTTGCTTTTATTTAGATTACCTCGCACTACTGACAAAACAATATATTACAGGATAAAAATTTATAAATAGGTATATTTTAACATATATTTATGCTGCAATTGTGTGATTGAGGCTTCTGTTCATGTATACAGCCACACAAGTAATCTTCAAGGCTTGTCTCATCTGTCACAGCTTTTTCACTCAACACAATATTTTGGTAAAGCAAACTTTTTACTTTTAAATAAAAAAATAACTTATTAACAGAAGAATATAAGCACAAATTTACATTCATACGTCCTTAATGACTTTGACTGGCATGGTGCTGTCAATCTTAGTCATGTCAGTGGAAAATGTGCCATCACAGGAACCAGATATAGTTTTTAAAACGTTTCCAATGGGGATGTAGCGACTAAAAGTAGAACCAATGGTTTCATAATTTCTTGCTTTCAAGAATACCTTTTACCGCCCCGAAATTGAGCCTAAAAACATTGCTTCAAAAACGTGAACTGCATCATAGGGGCCATGAAGAAAGTGAACGGTTTACGTGGATTGTACTAAAAATAATCAATTTTGAATTGTGTAAAAAATAAAAACAGCACTATTCGGAAACCTTTCCATCATTAATTATCATTCACTTATGCTTTTTTTTTTTAGGTTTTCGTACCAAATGGGTATGGTCTGCATAAAAAAAATGGAAATCGAGATTTTATTTTTTTCAATTTGAGAAAAACTACGGTCTGGACTTTTTGTAAGACGAAAAATATAAAAGGTCTGGCCTTATGCTGTCTCAGATTTTATAACTAGCTGTGAATTTTAACGCTGTCACAGATTGTTTATAACTAGCTGTGAATTGCTTGATTATTTATTGTCATATTCTTTTTCATAAAAAACATGCACTGAAAGAATTGCCAGCAATCACCATAAGCCATATTAATAATATATCTATTTGAAATCGAACAACAGTAAAATGACTGGTAATTTTCATCTGCTTGATTGAATTTAACAGCAGATTACTAGCTCTGAATTCACCTTGATGAAAAGTCTTCTCTTTTTCATAGGCCTATTCAATTGTATATATATACAAATTCAATTCCAAAGCTACATTTTTAGGCATGTTGTTTTTTCAGCATTGCCTTTGAGTCTAGGAGCTATGGCTGGATGTCAAGTCCTTGCTGCCAGAGGTATGATGTTGTTGTTGTTGTTACTTCCCAGTTTTATGTCCCTCCTGCCTCTTAACGAGGACATTATGGTGTGGACAAACCAGCTTTCCATGGTGGAGGAAGACCCCAAGTGCCCCTCTGGGCAATTTTCAGGCCCAAGCGGGCACCTGGGTAGAACCACTGACGTTCCACAAGCTAACTGGTTAGCTTCCTCACATGATAGATATTGACCCTGTTAGGTCTCGAACTCACAGCGGTGAAGGGCAAGTGATTATCAGTTGGAAACCTTAACCACTCGGCCATAGGTATGATGGCGGATTATTACTTTTTATATTTAACCCTTATCTTAATGGATACACCTGTAATCACATGGGCAACCAATGGGATATGGGATATATCCCATTGACAATCAGTGTATATCCAAATCAGCCTTGAACATCCATCTACTCTGGACAACAATTGTTTGTTCTATCCCTTTCAAATAACTTTAATATAAAACTTAATATTGCTAAATTAATAACTTTTTTTTAACATATTTAAGATACATTAATTACATAATATCTGTTCAAATGTTGATTGAACTGCATTTTGCATGAGAGATATGGATAATTTTCTTTTTTGTTGAGGAAAGCTGACTGCAGACAGCCTTTAAGGAAGCAAGCTGAATGTTCATACTGGTTCTTTCTTTGCAGGGATAATCAACAAAAGCTGGATAAAAACATTTGGTATGTATTTCCTCGGACCTTCAGTTACTATTACTCAAAGTTGTTCCTCATTTACTACTCCAACATTTCTTTTAATATTTTGCAGGTGTTTCTTTATCTTTTCATGGAAGAAAAACCATTGTTAAGAGAATTCAAATAATGGGCATTTACAGCAAAAAGATGATTTATAAGTATATAAAATCTTTTCTGTTGCACATATAAACCGAGGCTTAAAAGGGTGAACTAGTGACAATACCTATAACCATCAACTAGTTCATGCATTCCAAGCTTACAAAAATCCTATATAATTGATTTCTGTATGATTTATGACATGAACATACTTAAATTATACAGTCCATAGTCTTTTATTCATTTTAAAGAAAGATGATACTATTGTACGTCAAATATTAAATACAAAAGCTTTGAGTGATAAGGTGTTACTATAATGCACGTTAAAATTATTGGGGACGACATTACTTCAGAGGGAATAAAAGTTAATTAATATTCAGTTTGTCATGTGATTATTTTCAATAACAAACATCATGACTGATACCGAAGTGATATAGCATAAAGAGGTGAGAAATATCTATTTGAAGTCGAAATGTATTGTGTTACGTAATGCTTATTCTTCCTTGACTTTTTATTTGTTTCTATTCTTGGGGACAGCGATTATTTCCTGTGTCAGCAAAACTAATATTTTATTTCCATTTTGATTTCTATATTTAAATGACTTAATTTAACAGCGCACCATCCTTAATGGCGAGACATTTATGCGCCCTTATTATCTCCTTTCATGATTTTCTGTTCGAAACCTTATTGTCCGGATCTTGACTGATGTTCAACTGTTGCAGTATGGGTGTTGCCAGTGAACCATATTGTGATATAGAGTTCTAGTTGAGGAGCGGAGCAACTGTCTGAGAGATGGGTGGTGTTGTGTTAACAGTGTTCAAGTCATTGAACTTCCACTGTATGTATATATTTGTAGGGTTCGGTGTGGCTGGATATATATTTGGAAGGATATCACTACCAAGTCAAATTAAAGAGAGGTTGCTGAAAGAGGCTCCAGATGGCGCTATTGCCAGAGCAACAAGGGAAATGCAGAACATGAGCTTAGAAGAGAAAAGGGAGTTCCTTGCCAAGTAAGTGATAAATTTCTGTCATTGCTAGGCGGTACTTGTACTACTAAATGTTAATCTTTATGTATGGAGGAGAACTTCATAACTGATCTTTCCAAGGCATATTTTACCTCACAAACTCTCAGCAGACTAACATTCTATGGTTGCAATTCAGAATGGAAACGCTGCATATGTTGTATGTGCAGATTGAACTTAGGTTTTGTGCTTTAACTGGGATAAAACATTTTTTTCATAAAACTTCGAAAAGCCTGCCAGAACAAAGTTGCTGGCAGTTGGCAGTAAAATGTTTTAAAAATTGTATGTCAGTTATTCACAGTGAGTAAAAACATGTTGAAAAAATTGCAAGATCGACACGAAAAATTGTCTGCTATTGTTCATACTAGGTGAAACAAATGCTGGACAAAAAGCCGACGGCTCAAACACTTGACTTTTAGAAGCTAATACATGAGCATTGATGGTAATGAATCTTAAATTTGACATGATTATGACATGATTTCATCGGGATTTTGAATTTGTAAATGCCCACTAGCACATGAATGTTAACAAGTTCACAGTTCACAGTTATTGGATATGGAAATTGCTATTCAGATTTCATAGTGACTACTTGATTTATGAAGGATTTTTGTTGTTTCCAGTTTAAGGAATAAAGGACCACCAGTCCCCTCTCAGTGGGAAGGTGTTAAGGGTAAAGGACCTTTGGGGTCAGGGTTATCCACGGATAATTACCCCCGAGTGCCACAAGATGCTGTGGATGTTAGGTTAAAACCTACCTCAGATAATTATGGTAAGACATCTATTGATTCATGCATAATTAGCAGAAACCAGGTTTTCTTTAGAATAATCCTGGTTATTAGGTTTGGGTATGTTGTTGGGTGGGCGGACGGACAGCTGGCAGATGTCAACAATTCATAAAGTTATTTGGGAAAGTTGTCTATTTCTCAGTAACCATTCGAGGTAGAGCTTAGAAACTTTACAGAGTTGTTTGACATCACAATAGTAATAGTGAGGATAAGATTCATAACCCTTGACTGTATTTTGCCAAAGTTATGCACCTTAGAATTTTCATTAATATTTTGTGAAAGTCGTCATTTTTCTCAGTAACATTTCAGGGTAGATCTTTGAAACTTGAGATAGTTTTCTAACATCACAGTAGCAATTATCAGGACAAGTTTCATAACTCTTGACTATTTTGTTATAATTATGCCCCTTTTTCACTTATAATTTTCTTTGAGATTTTTGTTTAAATTGCCTTTTTGTCAGCAACCATTAAAGGTAGAAACTTAATGCAACTTCATACAAGTGTTCACTTTAATATGTCTGAGTGTCTTGTCTAAGAACCATGGCTCGAACTCAAAGGTCAAGGTCACACTTAGTGTCTAAAGTATCAAAAACTCCCAAAAATGTAGCTTCCAGAGTTTAGATCAGTACTTAAAGACAGTTCTTCAGCATTGATGCATAAGATGTTCACCTCAATTAAACAGAGTTTTGCATCCAAGAACTGTAGCCCAACTTCAACTGTCGTGGTCACACTTAAAGTTCAAAAGTAGAGTAGGATGCAATATTTCCAGAAAGGGGGTTTGTTTGGGGCTTTCTTCAGGTGATAATTGGTACATGATAATTTCAAATTTCTTGCCAAAATCACCATGAAAATTAAATATTTCTTCCCAAAAAGGGGATTTAAATCGCCCCAATGAACCCCCTCTATATCCCATTTCTGATTTCTTATCAGTTTCTTGTGCAATAAATTTATACTTATATTGCCTGTGTTTCACAACATTAATGTTTGAATACATACTTATTTGTAAAAATGTAAGTGTATTTTCTCACAGTTAAGTGTTCTCATTATTTGTAGATTCACACAAACAGCTAGCTGTAGAGACCCCAGCAGAAGTTACCACCAGTTACACACCTCCTAGGCTTTCATATGCTGAACAGAGAAAGTTACACTCACAGCATGCAACAAGTAAAGTTACACTTTTCTCCCTCAGATAGAGTCATCTTGACATTTTCTTTTCATCAGATACAGATAGGTCGGGATGTGCAGCAGATAGGTCGGGATGTGCAGCAGATAGGTCGGGATGTGCAGCAGATAGGTCGGGATGTGCAGCAGATAGGTCGGGATGTGCAGCAGATAGGTCGGGATGTGCAGCAGATAGGTCGGGATGTGCAGCAGATAGGTCGGGATGTGCAGCAGATAGGTCGGGATGTACAGCAGATAGGTCGGGATGTACAGTCAAACTTATATATCTGTGTCACTGTAGGCTGTGTGCTGTTGATAGTTGTACATAATGGAAGAGTGGAACTTGTTCTATTAGACAGAAGATGTGATTTGTTATTTACAAATGCACAAAACAGCATAATTCTTCCATATAATTTGGAAGGAACTGTGAATTGATAAGGGTGTAAATATAACAATCGAGTTGTTAATTTATTGTCTTCAATGGAATATGAAAACTTTCTTTTTGTTTTTAATAAAACAATTTCGCTTTGGCACACACACCCTAAAGCCCCGGTCACAACCCGCCGTACGTGCAAGTGCATGCTGTCTACGTGCAAAAACGTGGACCAAATTCAGGGATCCGTACATGGTGAGCAACTCCTCCGTACGGATTTGGGAGCACGCAGAGACAGCGTAGCGTTTTTAGTGCATGCAAAACTTTCTCTGCATTCGTCCACGAGCACATAACGCACTGCCTCTGTGAGTCTTTGCGCTGTCCGTGCGTCCTCAGTTCAACCGTCCAAAACGCGCACAGAACTCAGGCGGACCGTACAGAGCAAGTACGTGCTTTGTACTTACAACACACGGTGTGCGCACGGACCTCTGCGGTATATAAAATATTTCGAGAATCGATAGGTCGTCTTTATATATATCACCCAACACCGAAATAAACTCATGTTCACCGCACTTGCATGCACTTACAACGGGCGAGCGAGTAAGAACACCGTAAGTGAGCAGTACGGCCTCCGTACGTTGACATGGAAATCGCACAGAGATCTTGGGTTGTAAGCACGTACAACTCACTTACCACCTTCGGAACGTACGATGCACGCAACCTTTTACCCCTAGACGTGGCGTGCTGGCCACGTACTCACACCTTGCGTGTGACGTGCGTCCTCTCTGCCCTTGCCACGTCCGACAAAAAAACGCCGCGAACTTAACGTCTGCAGAACACGTACGGTAAAAAAAGACGCACGGCGGGTTGTGACCGGGGCTTAAATAACTGTCCTCCAATGAAGGCATGAAGGTAATTAATTCAAACCATAAGTGAAGCTGCGAAAAAACAAGTTTGTATGATAAAAACGTTTATCTTGAACTCTAATGTTTTATCCCTCATTGACATTATAACGTTTGTTTAAGGTGGTGAATTTTCTGCTGACATTACAAAGCCAAAAAGTGTTGAAGATTTTCAGGAATCTGAGCCGTCCTCCTCACGTAACAATAGAAAAGGTATAAAAAGATAGAAAGCTTTACAGCTTTGTTAAAAACTTTATAGCTTTGTTGACCTACATGTGTAGTTTTGCACTTGGTGTTTTGTTTCTGACCATATCCATTAAAACCAGAGTTATGGCCCCATATGTATTTCAGTATAATACATTTACCATGTTACATGTATCTTGTGTCGTGTATTACTCAAAAAGCATGAGAACCACAATCATGAAACATTAAAGCTTCGTTGACCACCGTGTAGTTGTGCACCAGGAGTTTTGTTTTCTGGTCATGCCCATTAAAACTAGTGTTATGTCCCCTTGTGTATTTCATTTACTATGTCACGCATAATTCAAAAATTATGAGAGTCACACTTGGGAAACATTAAAGGTATGTTGCCCATTATGTAGTTGTGCACAAGGAGTTTTGGTTTAGGCCACTCCTGTTAAGACCAGAGTCATGGCCACTTATGTGTTTAAATATAATACAGTCAGCATGTAATTTTGTGTCACACAAAACTCCGTAAAAAGGTTTTTATCTTGTAATTCTGAAGTCAAAGGTACTGTGACCACAATATTGGCTTTTTTGACAATGGCAACTGAGAACAGGGGCATCAGTGTACTTTAGACACATCTCTTGTTAGGGCAATTCCAGTATCAAGTGTACGGGGGGAGGGTACGGCACTTTTTTAAAGACCCCAGCACCCAGAATTATGAACTAATTTTCGAAACCCAGCATTTGCATTTTCCTGAAACCCCATCACCCACAATTATGAATTTTACAATTTACCCCTTATCCCATCTTTATTTTTTTGTAAAATTCACACTGGAAAATATCGAACCAATACTACAAAACAAAGGTTTTTTAATCAAAATTACAATTTCTTGATTGATTTCACCCAATGCAGGATGTTAACATGTGTATTTTAAGTGAAATCCTCTCAAATATATTGGCGGCGGTGCACCTTTTCTCGGAAGTCATTTTTTCAGTTCGATAAATTAATTAAATCGTTAAACGCTACCTTGTCCATATTTTAAGCTCACCTGTCAGGTAGTGACAAGGTGAGCTTTTGTGATCGCAATTTGTCCGGCGTCCGTCCGTAAACTTTTAAACGACATCTCTTAAACCCCTGGGCCAAAGTTGATGAAACTTGCCACAGATGTTCCTTGCATGAAGCTCTTCCAAATTTGTTTAAAGAAATCAATTCCATGCAGAACTCTGGTTGCCATGGCAACCTAAAGGAAAAACTTTAAAAATCTTCTTGTCTGAAACCACAAGGCCTAGAGCTTAGATATTTGGCATTTAGCACCCTCTAGTGGAACTCTACAAAGATTGTTCAAATTATTTCCCTGGGGTCAAAATTGGCCCCACCCCAGGGGTCACTTCATTTTTCATAGACTTATATAGGAAATCTTTAAAAATCTTCTTCTCACAAACCACAATGCGTACAGCTTAGATATTTGGTAAGTAGCATTGTCTAATGGATGTCTACTAAATTTGTTCAAATAATGTCCCCTGGGCCAAAATTGACCACGCCCTAGGGTTCTCTTGGTTTACATATAGTTATATAGGAAAAACATGAAAATCTTCTTGTTTTAAACCACAAGGCCTAGAGCCTAATATTTGATATACAGCATCATCTAGTGGTCCTCTACCAAAATTGTTCAAACTATCCCCCTGGGGTCAAAAATGGCCCCACCCTAGGGGTCACTTGTTTTACATAGACTTATATAGGGAAAACTTTAAAAAATCTTCTTCTCTAAAACCACAAGGCCTAGAACCTTGGTATTTGGTATGTGTCATCATGTAGTGGTCCACTACAAAAGTTGTTCAAATTATTCTCCTGGGGTCTAAAATGGCTCCGCCCCAGGGGTCACTAGTTTTATTGCATAGTGTTATATAGTAAATCTTTAAAAATCTTCTCCTCTGAAACCGAAAGGCCTAGAGCTTAGATATTTGGCATTTAGCACCCTCTAGTGGAACTCTACAAAGATTGTTCAAATTATTTCCCTGGGGTCAAAATTGGCCCCACCCCAGGGGTCACTTCATTTTTCATATACTTATATAGGAAATCTTTAAAAATCTTCTTCTCACAAACCACAATGCGTACAGCTTAGATATTTGGTAAGTAGCATTGTCTAATGGATGTCTACTAAATTTGTTCAAATAATGTCCCCTGGGCCAAAATCGACCACGCCCTAGGGTTCTCTTGGTTTACATATAGTTATATAGGAAAAACATGAAAATCTTCTTGTTTTAAACCACAAGGCCTAGAGCCTAATATTTGATATACAGCATCATCTAGTGGTCCTCTACCAAAATTGTTCAAACTATCCCCCTGGGGTCAAAAATGGCCCCACCCTAGGGGTCACTTGTTTTACATAGACTTATATAGGGAAAACTTAAAAAAATCTTCTTCTCTAAAACCACAAGGCCTAGAACCTTGGTATTTGGTATGTGTCATCATGTAGTGGTCCTCTACAAAAGTTGTTCAAATTATTCTCCTGGGGTCTAAAATGGCTCCACCCCAGGGGTCACTAGTTTTATTGCATAGTGTTATATAGTAAATCTTTAAAAATCTTCTTTTCTGAAACCGAAAGGCCTAGAGCTTAGATATTTGGTATAGAGCATCATCTAGTTTCATTTTCTCCACAATAGCAGCTTAATTTTTTTTAAATTTTTGACTTGATTTTACCAAACTTGCACACAACTCTTGCAACCATTGAGCAGTTGTTGACAGGTGAGCGACCCAGGGTCCCATGGACCCTCTTGTGATGTTTCGCAAACGATGCTTTATTATACTTGAGATATTTTAATAAAGAACGATCAAAGCACAATACGGTCGTAATCATATAATGTTCTGCCCCATTACAACAGTCTTTGACGACTTTCCTTCAATTTCCATTACAACCAGACATCGACGTTTTACTCAGTATTGAGTATTTTACAGTATGGTAAACATAAAAAGTTTGGTATTCATTTTCCTTTCTGAAATTTATTTCAGATTTCAATAAATGAAACATTATTATAAAATAGAAAATAAAACTTAAGTATTTGTGGGGGTTTTTTGTATTAAAGACAGTATGTTGACTTAATCTGAATTGTTATTTTGCGGCAATTGTAATCAAAGGTAAAACATACTTAACCATAATGGTAATTGAGGTCGTAATTGTAATCTTAAAAACTTGGAAAAAAGCGATTTATGACATTTCCTTCTTAATTAAAAATAAATCTTTGAAAGACCGATCAGTTTTTCACAAATGAACCAAATGAACGTCCGGTAAAGAGAGGTGTTATTTCAAATTCACGATAATTGCTTTATCAAATGGCTATTAAATGGCAATATCGCAGCCCTCATCTCACTGCAATTTTAGCAAATGCATCGTTAAATTTTAATTTAAATGTATCATAATTCTTTATTAGTTAATTTTATAAGTGTCAAAAGTGAAAACATGAAATTATATGATTTAGATGTCTGGATATTTGGCAGTAAAAAATATGATTTGCACGAAATGCAGGCTTTTTGTTCGACACATACATCATAAACACATGATGACGTACAATCAAACGCTAACAATGCGTCAGACATGCAATGAAAGACTTGATTTGCACGAAATAAACGCTTCTTGCATGCTGCATGTAGAAAGTTTTCGTCATGTGTGGTAAAATCTGTTTTATTTCTGGTCTAGCAAAGTTTCGCATGAATGGCACGCTGAGTAGCATTTAATTATTTAACAAATATTACAAGAACTGTATGTCTTGTTTTCAAAATAGAATGTCGCATCCTTTCCGCACCGAAAAGGCTTTCAACTATTAAAAATTAAAATTGAATAATGCACAAACTTTTACATCAGATTATACCGGTGGTGATCTTTTACATTTTTACTGCGCTTGTTGTTTATTTTAGCTTCCACATTAGTGTACAGCAATTGCAAATTACAGCATTTTATCCGATGTCTGGTCAAATATTTATTACCATTCGTTTCGTCTTAATATAATTATTCAGCAATAGCAAGTTTGGAAAAAGTGATCTCCCTTTGACTTAACGACAATAGGCACTTTCTCGTTAGTCAAGAACAGGTTACCTCCCTTGATATTGTATGAGTCAAGAACAGGTTACCTCTCTTGATATTGTATGATTCTTTTATTCTGTTTATACTGAACAAATATCCAATGTTACTCTTAAAAGTTAAAAATTTCATAGTATTACAGCATTGAATTTACATGAGCGTGAGTATATAACATATTGGTTTGAAAAGTTTTATTTCTAAACAAACTACCTACCGAATATGCATGCATGTTCCAAAAACAAAGGATATCAATTGCTCATAGCCTTTGCATCTTACTCAGATAATTATTTAAATCAATGCGGAGTGAATTGCAATAAATGTTTCTTGAATAGCAAAAGATAGCTTTTCGGATGCACGTGAGGATTCATGACGGGAGATTCGTTTTCTGCTAGCTTTCTGTATCTTTCGGCGGCACGCTTTCCTATATTCGCTTATTAAATATATGAGCGATCTTTCTAAAAACATAAACATTTAAGTATTTAGAAGTTTGTATGACTATATCACTGTATATAAACCGATTGTATCATCTACCGGATATAGCGCACTGATTGTCACAAAAACATAGTAAACAGTTCAAAAATGAGGAGATTTTGTATGTATTGTAATGAGAAATCCAATCGACAAATACATGTTCAACAGGCGATTCTCGTAGCACTTGTTTTGAAAGACGTTATTACCATTTTTATGCAATATACTTTCAAAAAATCGCTAAAATCACTCACAAAAAGTACCGTTTTTAGTGTGTACTGTTATAAAATCAGCGTAAATGTTTATGTTTAAACAGGTTTTGAGAGGTATTCTCATGCTAGCGATGATGAAACATATTATTTTTATTCTTACAATAATAATAATACCATAGCTGAACAATTAAACATCAAAACATTAGACCAAACATGCATGTAGCTTCGACCCAGACTGTATCATTTATTGAACATGCTAACTCAATCATTTCATGTTTCTAGTGATCTATGTGTATCAGTTATGGTGATATTTTAAAGATGATTTTAGTATATTTTTCGGATTTAAGAACATCGGCTTGATGTAAAAACATGTATTAAAAGTGCTTCGTACAGAGATATGTGATACATTATGAAATATAAGGGCCTCGGTGCCTTAATATCCTGCGGCGACACGAAACAATTGGATGTACCTGACTTCATTAGTTAACACCAGGTCGCTCTGAGAACTACAATTTACAACAAGCGATAATTAATGTCGTCACAAAATGTTTTGGATTTGATAAACATAGTTTCAGGTTTTTTAAAAGTAATAGTTTCGAAACTGAAGGTTCACGATTATAAATACATACGCAGGTAGGCGTGACATACAATTCTGAGGCAAAGCAAGTTATTTAAATACTGATATTTTAAGCTGATGATAAACCCTTTACTCAATGTATGACCGATGTAGATCATCATCAGCTGGAACATCCATGTCATTTGATCGGAAGATACAATGGTCACTTGTTTTCAGAAATATTCTAATAAATGTAATATTAGCAAACAGTGTACAGCAAAAACAACGTACTACATATCCCATGTAGTAAAGGGTCAAATGGAACTTTAGCAAAGGAATCAATGTCTTGTTTTCCGCCCAAGGATTGACCATCACAAAGGTCTTCCCTTGAGAGTCAATCACAAAGGTCTTCCCTTGAGAGTCAGGTATGTTCCCATGCTGATTTCAGTTAAAGAAATGAACGTATTCGATTTCTAACATATTCTCATAATGCATTTATACTAGCTATTAAAATACTGTTTTGACAACTGATTTGTGTAAACTATGTGTATGCCAATTTATCAGTTACAAAACAGTTCATAGTTTATCTCGAGGTTTGTATGAAAAATTAAAAATTCGCCCAGCTTCGTTGGGACTGACAGTTAAATTTTTATACAAGCCTCCAAACTAACAATAACCTATAGTCACTATTGTTGAATCATTCTGTTTTATTATTTTAAAGTTTTTCTCTTCGTGTTTTTGTACGCCATGATATATTATTTCTCCAAATATACCCGATTTGTATAGACAATACATGTAGACGAACTCCTCCATCTTACATAAAAGCATACACTTGATAAAATCAGCAAATGTGCATCGCCATAAGTGATACAGATTATTGGAAAATCATTTAACGAAGATCGCACTACATGATACAACAGAAATAGGTGTGTTTGCTATAAATGATTGTATGATAATACTATAGATGATACAGTCATTAAGAAATACACCCCTCAAACATTTTAATAATTTACACTATCTATACATTTAAAGCAATGTTGTAATGTAATAATGTGTATATTAATGTCATAGAGTCATATAACTAGTATGTTTTCGTGCATCAGAGCGTTCATTTGTAGAAAATAACAGTATTTTGATACAATCGCGTAGGTCATTTGCCAGACCTTCTTGTGATTTAATGCAATTTTGCAAGTTTTTATCCCTATATATGCGCAAAACAAATGGTATTACAACCAATAAGGACTATACAAAATATAACGTACTTGTTTTTGTTGAAGGTACTTAAAATGATCCTAATAATTCCGATTTCAATGTGTTATTTACGAATTGTTTACATCGCAGCCATGCAATCACCTTACTATATCCGGCATATGATACAATCGGTTTATATACAGTGTATATTATTGAATTATAACAATATAATTACAGATTAACGCTAGATATAAGATATAAATATGAAGTTTATTTGGCGATTTTGGTATGTAACATGCAACGTTAACTACAAGTCCGCACATATACCATCTTTTTGTCAATTTCAAATAAATTTTTTGTGTTATCTCATCAATAATCGAATGATCTTGCATTAAATTATCACCCATAATAAAAATAAATATTCAATAACTAACACAATTGCATTCATAATGTTGCTTTCGGTTATTCTAATTAGCTTTAGACGATCCGCTTTATGATATTCCCTCGCTTTTGGTGTATGCGCGAGCTATATGAAAAAATAAACATCAAAGTATTTAGTTGGGCAAGATTTGAGATATAATAAAAATGAAGTTTGTTTGGCGATTTCGGCATGTGACATATAACGTTAAATATGAACGCATACATGTATATACGGTATCTTTTGTCAATTCAAAATAAAATGTTTGTATGGAATCATCAATATTTTAATGAACATTCATTAATATATCACAATAATAAAAACCATAATTTGTTAGGAAAAATGAATTTATAAAGTCGCTTTTGGTAAATCCAAGTCGCTTTCGGTAATTAGGCCGCATTCGGACGATCGGGTGACACCAATTTCCACGGCTTTTCTTCCCCCATTTCTGGTGCCTGGAAACGCAAGTGGGACAACTAATGGGAGGTTTTGCTTAATTATTGGCACGAGTCTCAAATGCCCGCCAGGCAAATAAATAACAAAAAAAAAACATATTTGTTTCTTTCGTTGTTTTTTTTCGTTTACTTAATCAATATGGGTCTACGAGTCCCACCCCACCACAATTAATTAGTACCAAATTCTACAGAGACCCCATGACCCAGAATTACAATTTTTAAAGAAACCCCAGCATGCAGAATTTTGAATCCAGCTTACCCCAGCACCCAGAATTAAAAATTCCGGTGCCGTCCCCTCCCCCATACACTTAATACTGGAATTGCATTTACCTATTATTAATATTATTATTATTATTATTATGATTATTATTATTATTATTAGAAAATCACATTTCAGGATTTGAAAACAAGAATTTCAGGATAGTAGTTACTTGGTCAACAGTAGACCTGGAACTTGTTTTACTGCATAATGTTTTTTCAACCAAGAACTTTGGTTTTCGATCAATAACTATAGTGTCTGGTGATATCCATAGTTATTGGTCCAATAACCATAGTTATTGACAATAACTATGGTTATCACCCGATATCAAGAGTTTTCACCAATAATTATGGTTATTTGGCGGTAACTAGTTGTTGTCAATAACTATGGTTATTGGACCATTATCTATAGTTATTATGTCTCACCCCCTCTGGCGGAGACATATTATCCGCCTGGCCGTCTGTCTGTCAGTCTGTCTGTCACACCACACTTCGTTTCCGCTCAATAACTGGAGTACTGTTTGACCCAGAGCATTCAAACTTCACAGGGATCATGGCCCTTATTGAGTAGAAGAACCCTATTGATTTTGGGGTCAGTAGGTCAAAGGTCAAGGTCACAGGGGCCCGAAGTGTGAAAACCATTTACGCTCAATAACTCAAGTACCTTTTGACCCAGAGCATTCAAACTTCATTTTCATTTTCAGTGCATTTTCTGGGGGAGATATATTGATTTTGCCCTGTCCATCTGTCTGTCTGTCACACTTCGTTTCCCTCAATAACTGGAGTACCTTTCACCCACAGCATTCAAACTTCACAGGGTGATGGCCCTTATTGAGTAGAAGAACCCTATTGATTTTGGGGTCAGTAGGTCAAAGGTCAAGGTCACAGGGGCCCGAAGTGTGAAAACCATTTACGCTCAATAACTCGAGTACCTTTTGACCCAGAGCATTCAAACTTCATAGGGTGATAGCCCTTATTGAGTAGAAGAACCCTATTGATTTTGGGGTCAGTAGGTCAAAGGTCAAGGTCACAGGGGCCCGAAGAGTGAAAACTGTTTCCACTCAATAACAGGAGTTCTATTTCACCCAGACCCTTCAAACTAAATATGATGGATGTCCTTATTGAGTGGAGTACTCCTATTGATTTTTGGGTCAAAGGTCAAGGTCACAGAGGCCCAATGAGTGATAATGGTTTTCTCTCACTAACTGGAGTTCTAATTTACCTAGAGCCTTCATACTTCTTAGGATGGTTGCTGTTAAAAACTTGAAGAACCCTGTTGACTTTGGGGTATGTAGGCCAAAATTCAACATCACAGGGGCTCGTAGAGTGAATATATATATATATATATATGTGCATGTTCTTTATACCATAATAAATGACACAGGCTTCCGTTTCAAAAAGGTGATATCTCTTCCATGGCCTTCCTTCAATAGGGGGAGACATGCTTTTTTCACAAAAAACATCTAGTTTATTAATAAAATTGATTAGATGTTGCACTATTTTTTCCCTTTTTGCGCTTCATGTCATTGTCATTGACGTTTCAGTTATAGACATATTAATGGATTAATGCATACAATTAATCTGTACGATCTAGAAGATCCTCTGCACAGGCCCAGATGTTCAGTTCAGCTCACTGTGTACATCATTAAGTACTTAGCCTGATACCTAAATGTAGGTGTACCGTGTAATAACATGCATCTATATGGAGAGAGCCTGTAACAACAGTTTGTCTGTACCTCACATGTCTTCAAATATATCTTTGTTTTCAGCTAAAAAGAATGTTTATGGTGATGAGATGGAATGAGGAATGGAAGCAGTAGGAAAATATCTCGGCCATCAGAATGTCCACCTTCCACGCATCAGTAGCAGACACTAGCAGACATTTATATATCTAAATTGTAATGGTCTGGCCTCTTAATCGAATTTTAATAGGTTCTTTCCAAGATCACAGGGTGACAGTTCACTGCAGGAGGTACACATCAACTGGATGACCTGTAAATAGAGATCACCTTGCACCAAATGATCATATTGATGGTTTTCTACCTCTCTGAAAATATCACCTCTCATCAAAGTGTACTGTGGGCTGTTATATAACTGGTCTTTATTGACAGGTTTGAATGTAAGTCAAATCTCTATTATCAACACATCTGAAGAGCAAACATTTAACTGAAACCAACACTTCCAAACAACTAACTCTAATATTGCTTTTTGTGTTCATTTTGGAGAACTTGCTCCGTCCTAGAAACTTTACCCTTATTCAAACAAGAATAATTTAAGTTTCTACCGTAGTTGTGCTTGGTGTGTAGGAACAGATCCATGAAGGGTGAATGGGTTTGACATTGTATTTAGTTGATAAAATGTTGCAGATCCACAAATTGAATGAGTTTTCAGAGAAAGCTGGTCAGTTACATAATGGAGATACCAGACTTAAAAATCTGTTCATTAAACCAGCAGTAAGTCCTATGTTTCTGTGATCAGAACACAGGCACTCTGGATTTTGCAAGTCCTATGTTTCTGTGATCAGGACACAGGCACTCTGGATTTTGCAAGTCCCGTGTTTCTGTGATCAGGACACAGGCACTCTGGATTTTGCAAGTCCTATGTTTCTGTGATCAGGACACAGGCACTCTGGATTTTACAAGTCCCGTGTTTCTGTGATCAGGACACAGGCACTCTGGATTTTGCAAGTCCTATGTTTCTGTGATCAGGACACAGGAACTCTAGATTTTGCAAGTCCTATGTTTCTGTGATCAGAACACAGGCACTCTGGATTTTGCAAGTCCTATGTTTCTGTGATCAGGACACAGGCACTCTGGATTTTGCAAGTCCTATGTTTCTGTGATCAGGACACAGGCACTCTTGATTTTGCAAATGCTATGTTTCTGTGATCAGGACACAGGACACTCTGGACAGAACTGCTGCTTTGCTTCACTCAGTCACTGTAACACTTAATAGCCATGGAAAAACTTGTGCAAGATGTGTTGATTCAAATCAGCCTGCACATCCATGCTGTCTTAACAGGATCTGCACTGTTAACTGTTAGATATATAACTTAGTTTCTGATTAAGGACAGAGTAGATCTTGTTTGGATTGCTCAGATCTGCAGCTGATCTGGATCTAGGATATCCATCAAGCACAGGCTTATTTCAGTATTTTGTACCAACTTTAAAAGTATTTTAAATTTTGATCTGATAAAATTCTTGAACATAAAATGTTGTAGTTTCCTGTAATGCAATGAACACTATTCACAGCTAGAGAAATGATAATTATGCCACAGATAAGCAATGTCTTTGACCCTTTCCTGTATAGATACACCTTTATTGCTAGGGCGAACAGTTTAGATCCAGATCAGCCGGCACATCCATGCAGTCTGATCAGGATCTAAACTGTTCGCTTTTTGATTCATTAGTTTATTCCTGACCAAAATGCGACCAGTGCAGATCCTGATCAGACGGCATGGATGTGCCGGCTGATCTGTCTCTACACTGGTCGCACATGCGTAAAAATGCCTATATATCAAGGAAAGGGTTAACAACCAGATAGGAAGCATTGGCTTCTTGCCTTTTCTTCCAACTTCTCTGCAGATTTATATTATTTTGCATTTTTATATCACAGTTTAAAATTTTGCAAAAATAATTTCATTACACACAAGTGTATTAAAAAAAATCAAAATGTCCCATGAAAATATTGTGATTATTTTGTAGTAGTAAAATAAGCATTGTTGTAAATTAACCCTTTCCTCCATATATACGCATTTTTACACATGTGTGACCAGTGTAGATTCATATCAGCTGGCACATCTGTGACGTCTGATCAGGATCTGCACTGGTCGCATTTTGGTCAGAAAAAACCTAATAAATAAAAAAGCGAATAGTTTAGATGCTGGCTGATCAGGATCTAAACTGTTCACCCTTGCAATAAAGGTGTTTCTATGGAGGAAAGGGTTAAGTGAGTTATATGCAATTGTTGAATTGTTGAAAATCATCAAATGAAGTTTGCTTACATGTTTGGCTACCAGTGTTACACGTATAATTTCATTCCCCAATATTCAGTGAGTGAGATTTTAACGCCGCTCAAAGTGGTTATTTTAAAATTCTGAAGATACACAGCTCACCGGTACTAGTTTGAATTTGGTTTTAAAATTATAACATTCGCTATCTGTTTATTCACTATATTATTTCAAATTCCTCCCTTACCACTTACTTCTCAACATTATTCCTGTTTGCACATAAATGTTTTGCTATATTTGTTTTCTTTTTTTAAATCTAATAATTGCATTTATTTCGAATGAATCGAATAGTCGAGCACGCTGTCTCCTCTGACAGCTCTTGTTTAAGTTTTCAACTCCTTGTCCATTTTTTGATATCATAAAAATCATAATTAAAGTCCTTCTCTTGATAAAAAAAGTTAGGGGACATAGATTTGATTTTAAAAAATGTGAGTAGCTTAACCTCCGTGATAAATATTTTCTCTGGGATGTCTGCTTATTAGTTAATTGACTTAAATTTAACCTTAGTGATATTATTGTTTCATACATTTGTTGAGAAGTTATCAAGTAAACAATAATAAATTGTGATGTATTATTTCTTTGTAATCCCACTACACTGTGTTGTACGACTATGAACATTTAAACCTTTACTGGCAAGTTCACCTTTCATCATGTGGGTGACCAGTGTGTAGCCAGATAAGCTGGCACACTGCTGCCATTTGATCTGGATCTACACTGTTCACTTTTTGGTGAGAAATAACCAAATGAATCTGAATGTGAACAGTTTAGATCCAGATCAGATTGCAGAGATGTGCTGGCAGTAGGGGATTTACGCCAGTCATCAATGGTATAAAAGCCATGTCCCATGGAAGTGGCAGACACTTTTCTAGTAGAGGTACAAGTATCATGTTAAGTCAGTCAACAAATACACTTATATGCTGGTAGTTGTTCAAACTTGAATGTGGACTTGAACAATAATGAGGACAACAAGTATGATAAAATGCAATCTCACTAAATGTTAGATCTGATGACGGCCCGTGGACACCGTACATAAGTTATAGTGGTTTTCCCCGATTACTATTTTTAGAAATTGTCCCAGCCAGTCTAGTTTCAGAAGACAATGTTAATTATAAAAAAACAGCATATTTGTCAGGGGAAAAAAAGTCGAGCCCACTGCAGCCATGTTTTGTTTAGCCATCTTGGGATGATATCGATTAAGTTGTCCCATTGGCAGTTCAATGTAATTGCTTGTGTTAGTCAGTGCTTGTGTGCATGCATCTTTCCCAAGCATGCTTGGAACAATCTTGGATACCTGGGATGAATGATAATCTCAGTGAGACTGTGTATCACACACCAACCCTAGGTTCCTGTGTCAAAGGTCAAGATGAGGGTGGGGTCAGGTCATTTCTGATCTTGCTTCGTCCATAACTGACCTGGTTTGAGCAATTGAGTTGTCTATTATTATAGTCCTTTACATTTTATTTATTTAGAGGCAATATAAAATGGAGAAGACATGTTAGAAAATGTTATATTGAAATCATTACAATACAAGTTTGCTCGACTCTTTAAGTTAAAAAATTGAAACGTTAAAAGCAAAATGCCAAATATTTAGTGAATACTATTACAGTGGAACTTCAATGGCTTCAACACATTTCGCTCGAACACCACCTTTCTCTCGAACAGGTCCCGAACTAGAACTCTATATTTCGATGTTGTTCTACCTCTGATTGCTTGCGCTACTCTTAACTCGAACAGTCGAACACCAATCAAGGTCCAGACAGTCAGTTTTCAATGTTTTTTGCACCTCTTGGCTAGAACAGACTCTGATTGATATTGGTAATCATCAAGGGTGCGAACAAAGGCGTGACTCTGTGCGATTTAATTAAGTCATTTATTTGTTTTTTTTTAGAAAAATTGTCATATTTATAAAATTTATTAGAAAATGATAGAAGTTTTTTGGGATATGTCCTTCCATCCCATGTTCATGTTTTGACCAAGACTTTGCCATCATTTCCAGTATAACCATCAGACAAGCATGTGGAAGTGTGAAATGCATTACATCCCGGTCCAACCTTTAAGCTCAGTCATTTTCAATGTCATGCACATACTGCGGGGCCATGTGTCACTTCTGGGACAATTTTGACAACAAATGAGTCCATGTTGAATTGACAAGTTGCCAACAGGCATCAAGTTTTACAAAACCTCTTTGTCACTAGGGAGTAGGAAAGTTTCACATGAAATATTTTTATGCCCCCGAAGGGAGGCATATAGTAATCGCACTGTCCGTCCGTCCGTCTTTCCGTCTGTCCGAAATAATCTTGTCCTCGCTTCTCCTCATAAACCGCTTGAGGGATTTCTTTGAAACTTCACAGGAATGTTTGTCACCAAGCCTAGTTGTGCATATCGTCAGGAATTTCTGCTCGGATTATTTTTGGCTGAGTTATGGCCCTTTTAAGCAAAATCTTGTCCTCGCTTCTTCTCCCAAACCGCTTGAGGGATTTCATTGAAACTTCACAGGAATGTTTGTCACCAAGTGTAGATGTGCATATCCGAAGGAATTTCTGATCGGATTATTTTTGGCGGAGTTATGGACCTTTTTACCTAACCCTAACCCCTAACCCTAAACCCTAACCCTAACGTAAACTGAAACCGCTTGAGGGATTTCATTGAAACTTCACAGGAGTGTTTGTCACCAAGACTTATTGTGCATATCCAAAGGAATTTCTGATCGGATTATTTTTGGCTGAGTTATGGGCCTTTTTACCTAACCCTAACCCTAAACCCTAACCCTAAGGTAAATTTTGTTAACGCAGTAGAGGTTACATTTTTTGTCCGATTGTCATGAAATTTGGTCAGGATGTTTGTCCCAATGATTTCTCGGACGAGTTCCAATATGGGTCATCAGGGTCCAAAAACTAGGTGACTGTTACTAAAAATAGAATTTTCTTGTTAACACTAGCGGTCACATTTTTGTTCTGATTGTCATGAAACTTGGTCAGGATGTTTGCCCAAATGATTTGTCAGAAGAATTAGAATACGGGTCATCTACGTCCAAAAACTAGGTCACTGTTACTTAAAATAGAATTTTCTTGTTAACACTCTAGCGGTCACATTTTTGCTCCGATTGTCATGAAACTTGGTCAGGATATTTGTCCCAATGAATTCTAGGACAAGTTTGAATAAGGGTCATCTGGGTCCAAAAACTAGGTCACTGTTACTATAAATAGAATTTTCTTGTTAACACTCTAGCAGTCACATTTTTGCTCCAATTATCATGAAACTTGGTCAGGATATTTGTCCCAATTATTTCTAGGCTGAGTTTGAATATGGGTCATCTGGGTCCAAAAACTAGGTCACTGTTACTATAAATAGAATTTTCTTGTTAACACTGTAGCAGTCACATTTTTGCTCCAGTTATCATGAAACTTGGTCAGGATGTTTGTCCCAATGATTTCTAGGACGAGTACGAATATGGATCATCTGGGTCCAAAAACTAGGTCACTGTAACTAAAAATAGAATTTTCTTGTTAACACTCTAGCGGTCACATTTTTGTTCTGATTGTCAGGACACTTGGTCAGGATGTTTGTCCCTATGATTTCTGGGACAATTTTGAATATGGGTCGTCTGGGTCCAAAAACTAGGTCACTGTTACTAAAAATACAATTTTCTTGTTAACACTCTAGAGGTCACATTTTTGCTCCGATTGTCATGAAACTTGGTCAGGATGTTTGTCCCAATGATTTCTCAGACAAGTTCGAATATGGGTCATCTGGGTCCAAAAACTAGGTCACTGTTACTAAAAATAGAATTTTCTTGTTTACACTATAGTGGTCACACTTTACTCTGATTATCAGATTGTAAAGAAACTTGGTCAGGACGTATGTCCCAGTTATTAATTGGACGAGTTTGAATATGGGTCACCTGGGGTCAAAAACTAGGTCATTGTTACTATAAATAGAAAAATCTTGTCCAGGCTGTAAATTTGTTATTTCTCATTGGATTTTAAAATAACTTGGCTCAAATGTTTACCATGACAAGGTGTACTTTCGCGTACAGTACCCATGCCTGTTGGTCCAAGGTCAAGGTCACCTTTACAAACAATAACATTTTCTTGTCTGGGCTGTTAATTCCTAATGAATGAAGTGATTTCAAAATAACTTTACATAAATGTTCACCATGACAAAGGCATGTGTTGCTTACAATACCCATGCCGGTAGGTCAAAGGTCAAGGTCACTGTTACGAAAAATAGCATTTTCTTTTCCAAGCTGTAGATTTGTTGTTTCTTATTGGATTTTAAAATAACTTGGTGTAAATGTTCACCATATGGAGACGTTGGGTCTTGTACAACACAACTTTGTTGTACTCTGGTGAGTGATAAAGGGCCATCATGGCCCTCTGGTTCATATTACCCACATCACATGTAGTAAGGTTCATAACTCTAATAATCATTTTCCAGGATAATTTCCCCAATAATCTTCGAATTTTCTAAAAAAAATGTCATATTTAACTTTATTTAACTATATATTTACTACAGACTTAAAACATATGATCCTTTCATCTTTCACATTATATGCATGCAGTATGCTTTGTCTTCCACAAGCATATTTTTCATTACATATGTTTATTTATTACATATGTATACCTATTCGATTTCAAAGCTGCATTTCGGGGGCATATGTCAATTTCAAGTGACAGCTCTTGTTTAAAACCTGGCAATGACATTGAGAAGGTTTGTTACATGTTGTTAGTTTGTTGGAAGCCTTGGTGGCAGTGTAATGTTTGGATCAGCTTTAGAAGAAGTCAGTGCCACAATGCTTCAGGCCATAGACTCCGTTAAGCTTGGATCAGCTTTAGAAGAAGTCAGTGCCACAATGCTTCAGGCCATAAGCTTCAGTCACACTACACCGCATAGCGTTAACGGACGCCAAACGCAAAGAAAAATGCGGCTGAAAGTTATCCGGTAATGAAAAGCATTTCCCGCTGCTGCTCGGTGCTCTCATGATCGCTGTACGGGGCGCATAAAACGTACAAAATGCACAATGACCGAACGATCAACGCACATATACCGGATGAACAACTTACAGTTAACAGACTTCAACGTACTAGTAACGAATTTGTACCGCACAAAACGTACACGCAGCGCATGAAGAACTGACAAAACGTTCTTTGAATGTTCGACGATGTAAGTATTAGAATATTATTTTGTTTGCATTACTGCCTACACAGACATGTCTATTAAAATTACACAGTATAATGCGTAACAATTAACAAAAATACTATTATAGGTATTATTTCTTTTATCTACATGTTTTGCGCATTTCGTGTATTTTGATAACGCAAAACGTATACCGGTATAAGATAAATAATATATATAAAGTGTGGAAATTGTTCACGTTATTGCATTATTTCTCTGACAAAAATTGTGCTGTGCTTTGGCATTTTAAACAGAAAACACACCATAAACTGGATCCTGTAACCCAAAATGTAAAAGGTACAATATGGATATTATACTTATTATTTTTCATCGAACCAAATATTTGGTTGCTATGACAACGGAAACCGTAAAATAACAATTTATATGCTGGATCCTGGAGTAACTCAAACTGTTTATATGGTAGGTCCATGAAAATGGATAAACAGAACATGCTAGCCATTCAAAAAGAGTTTCCGTGGTAACGAAAAGTTTTTTTTACCCATAATTGCCTCCCTTTGTTTCAGATTAAGACGGATTTATCTTAGTTAGTAACTAATCAAGATATTGATTGTAAATTTTATTTGTGCAATCAGACGGTTTCAGACAATCAGGATGGATAAATATTGACTGTATCTATGACAAGTTAACTTCTTTTTTTCTTGTAAATGTATTTAACCTAGCAGTTACTAATAAGAGTGGTTACTAATAAGAGTGGTTTGAACTTCCATGGGTAAAACATAGTCACGCTAGATAACTCCATTGTTTTTTATCTGTTGGCTGTGCCATAAGGATAAACAGCACCCACCAACAAACTACCATTGTCAATGCCATTGCCGGTAGGGGACACTTGTATTTTATGGTAATACTTTATGACTTGGTTTATGCATTTGCAGGTGAAAGAGGCACTTGCTTTAGCCAAAGGAGACCTGGACGAAGCAGAGAGAATTTCTGCTGAAGACAAATTGGCTATTTCTGAGGCCGATGAGAATCCTTCTACTGAAGAGGAGCCAGCCACAAAGTCCAAGCCAAAGAAAGGTGTTGAAGATTCCATCCTGGTAGATATTCGGAAAAAGTTCGCTGATCCCCAGGCAGAGCTGGCGTCTGTAAGAAATTCCCTCGCTACTGCTGAACCTGCAACTGAGCGCACTGCCTTCTGTGACTGGGTGCGTGAAGTCTGCAAAAACGCCTCAGATGACCAATTCGTCGAGTTTCAGACAAATTTCATGCAGATGCAGGCTAAATGGAAGGAGCAGCAGCGCTCGGCCCAGATGCCACGCAGCACAACTCAAGATTGTGTTGGTTTCCAGCCTCTGCCCACCCAGTGGAGAATGCCACCTTCACATCTCCAGAATGTATCTCCTTGGCAGAGTCAGTCTCCAGAATACATGCAGTCGTATATGCAACAGCCTTACGTCAACGCTGCTACCAGCCTTTCGAGTACTTCACGTGCCGTCTCCTCAGCACTGCTAAACCTTGATAACCCCGATTCCCCTTGAATTACTGAAAGTTTTCTGTCTCAGCAGGATGACAACATGACAGAGCATCACCGTCTGCTAAACCTATGAGAGTTGATTTACAGCAGAGGTGTATGCTTACATTATATCTAAAGTGAAATAAATACCTATGTAGGACACATCTGGGAAGGACAGCAATTTCTAGTGACATATTATTATTTTGTTACATTTTCGTTCATTCACTGTGGCAAGGAACACATTATTTGGTTTTATAGTGTATACTTTATTACTACAAGAAAAGAAATATCTGTTAATCATAGAGATTTGTTACCATCTAATGAGAACTTAATAAAACCAATACATGGTACATCAGGGTTTTAGAACATTAACAATGGTGACTCCATATAAGTTTTGTTACATGTGTTTTATTTAGTGTGAGAAGGGAACATATACCTTTTTTTAGTAATAAAGGTTTATTTTAAATCACGATTTGCTGAATAAAAATCAACGTAACTAAGAGAGAGATTAATTTAACACTGTGAGAATAAACCTTTCTTCTTTGCTTCCTAGTTTCTAGTTATTTATATGTATAAAGCTATGGTCAATGTTTTGTCAATTTAAAATTCATAGCTCCAATGAACTCGAAGTTTTTTACTTCAATTTATCCTTGGGTTTGGTACGCTAATGTTTCAGATTTTTGCAGAAATAAATTCAAAGCTTTAACAGTTTGGGTCTAAAATCTGGTTTAGCATTCTGTAAAGCAAATGTCATCGATGACCCACAAACCAGGTAAGAAATAGTTCCATACTCGTGTATTAATACCAAACACATGTTCAGATCATTTTGTCCTGCCACTGGACTGACCCAGCTGGTGAGTTAACCCAATGTTTCAAGAGATTACGAAGCTTCTTGCCCTCTCGGTTGGCTCTGTTTGGCCCTTGGACAAACTGACATTCGCGCATGTGGCGACCATGTCTCAACGCCCCTGGTATGAAGTTCTGGTTTCTGTCATCACGGTCAATAAGGCGGTTATGCATCCGAGGGTACCTTATCCTCATTAGATTGTGTAGAACCAAACAGGTTGTGCCAATGAGGCGAATGGTCGATGGGTGATGCTGCATGGTACTCATCAGGACTTGGAACCGGTTAGCGAGGATGCCGAAAGCATTTTCAACCACTCTTCGAGCCCTTGACAGCCTGTAGTTAAAAATCCTTTCATCGTGGGACAAGGCTCTGTGACTGTATGGCTTCTGCATATAGGTCTTCAGGCCAAAGGCATCGTCGCCTGAAAATAGACAAGTAATATATTACATGCATTTACGAATACAATACACATTTAAAAGAATTCAGTCAATTACAGTATGTTCATTTATTTTATTTCCTCGCATTTTTTTCTTACCAATATAGAAAAATGGCACATCCTGCGAGTCGTGTGGCAGGGGTTCGGGGTCCGGCAGGTCAAGTTCCCCGTCCTCAGTTGCAGCTTTAAGGTCGGACTCGTTCCACAACTGAGCATCAGATGCTTCACCGCGGCCTCCGATGTCGGCTCAAATGAACTTGTAGTCGTAGTCAACGAGGGCCAGCAGGACAATGGAGTAGTACTTCTTATAGTTGAAATATGTGGACCCGGAACTAGGTGGACACTTACAGGCAATATGCTTGCCATCCAACGCACCCAAAGTGTGAGGAAAGTTCCATTTTTCCAAGAAGCCATCTGAAATGCGTTTCCAGTCAGCAGCTGTTGTTGGCAAAGGCATGACCTCGTCCACATACTCGTCTATAATTGCTCTGCATACCTGAAAATGTAAATAAAATGCGATTTTAAAAGTAGAAATAATCATGTAAGCAAATAATTGATATTTTAAAAGACCAGAAATTATATACATGTAATTGTTCGAGTTATCATTCAGAATCATGGGAAAATAAAAAATATTTACTTCTCGCACGATGACAGAGATGGTGTTGTGAGGTATCCTCCAGGCAAACCGCATGTTGGAATACTTTGACCCTGACGCAAGATGTCTGAGTGTAACGGCTAACTTCATTCCAGGGTCAAGAGGGGTTCCGTATGTAGTATATTGTTTTGTTATTCTGGGACCCACTCGTTCCAGAATCTCATCAAACATATCAGGAGGCATCCTCATGAAGTTCGTAAATGACCGCTGGTCTTCTCTCCGCAGCTCCATCATGAGTTGATCGTAGAGACCAAACATTCGGCGTCTCTCAGGACCCAGCCAAGCCTTTGACCACCACCTCCGCAGTCGCCTCCTCCTTCTCCTATTTTCATAAGCGACAATATCTACATTCGCATCCAACAGGTCAATACGTGCCTGGATCACGGCCGCTTGATACTGCAGGCGGGCTCTAACGCGACACTCCATGATATGTGGATCATTAACTCAAACTATCAAAGTTTCAGAAGGTCCTTACACTTGAAATGCAGGAAAATATATGACAGTTATAACCAGGGAAACCTCGTTTTATTCATCATCAGTTTTGTGCGGTGGATTCATGTCTGTTATTTATCAGTTCTTATACGTCTCTTGTTCGTTATCGTCCGTTTAACTTACGTTACATCCGCTGCATGTCCGTTAGTAGTCCGGCCGTAAATCAGTTCCACCGGGCAAGAATGGACTCGAACCGGACAAGTACAGAATAAGGAACGTACGAGTAACGAACAAAACGCATACCAGCGCATGGTTACCGTACATCTGACTGACAACTTTATCCGGTGCTGTACGTTCCAAATTTTGAACATGTTCAAAACTTTCCACCGAACGGAACGAACACCGCCGGACATCGCCGGACAAGAAGCGCAAACGCCGCATGATAAACGGAAAAGAAACGCATGCGAACGGACATGGACGGATTGAAAATTTTGTTATGCGTTGGACGTCCGTTAACGCTATACGGTGTAGCTGAAGCAGGACTCCGTTAAGCTTGGATCAGCTTTAGGTCAGTTCCACAATGCTTCAGGCCATAGACTCCGTTAAGCTTGGATCAGCTTTAGAAGAGGTCAGTGCCACAATGCTTCAGGCCATAGACTCCATTAAGCTTGGATCAGCTTTAGAAGAGGTCAGTGCCACAATGCTTCAGGCCATAGACTCCGTTAAGCTTGGATCAGCTTTAAGGAGGTCAGTGCCACAATGCTTCAGGCCATAGACTCCGTTAAGCTTGGATCAGCTTTAGAAGAGGTCAGTGCCACAATGCTTCAGACCAAAGACTCCGTTAAGCTTGGATCAGCTTTAGAAGAGGTCAGTGCCGCAATGCTTCAGGCCATAGACTCCGTTTAGCTTGGATCAGCTTTAGAAGAGGTCAGTGCCACAATGCTTCAGACCATAGATTCCGTTGAGCTTGGATCAGCTTTAGAATAGGTCAGTTCCACAATGCTTCAGGCCATAGACTCCGTTAAGCTTAGATCAGCTTTAGAAGAGGTCAGTTCCACAATGCTTCAGGCCATAGACTCCGTTAAGCTTGGATCAGCTTTAGAAGAGGTCAGTGCCACAATGCTTCAGGCCATATACTCCATTAAGCTTGGATCAGCTTTAGAAGAGGTCAGTGCCACAATGCTTCAGGCCATAGACTCTGTAAAGCTTGGATCAGCTTTAAGGAGGTCAGTGCCACAATGCTTCAGGCCATAGACTCTGTTAAGCTTGGATCAGCTTTAGAAGAGGTCGGTGCCACAATGCTTCAGGCCATAGACTCTGTTAAGCTTGGATCAGCTTTAGAAGAGGTCGGTGCCACAATGCTTCAGGCCATAGACTCCGTTAAGCTTGGATCAGCTTTAGAAGAGGTCAGTGCCACAATGCTTCAGGCCATAGACTCTGTAAAGCTTGGATCAGCTATAGAAGAGGTTAGTGCCACAATGCTTCAGGCCATAGACTCCGTTAAGCTAACCAAAGCACAGACAACGATGATGGATCAGCTTTAGAAGAGGTCAGTGCCACAATGCTTCAGGCCATAGACTCCGTTAAGCTTGGATCAGCTTTAGAAGAGGTCAGTGCCACAATGCTTCAGGCCATAGACTCCGTTAAGCTTGGATCAGCTTTAGAAGAGGTCAGTGCCACAATGCTTCAGACCATAGACTCCGTTAAGCTAACCAAAGCACAGACAACGATGATGAATACAAAGTAATCTCGGATTAGCTCTTTGGTCTTGAGAAAGACCGGTTTAAAAATATATAGTCTTTATAGCAAGACTAAGTTCCTTAAACCATACGTTTAGTATGGACTGAAGAATCTAAGCCTTCATTATTTCAGTATTACAAAGCAGATACCGTATAGCGGGTAATTTCTGTGGGTGTCAAATTTCTGCGTTTCTGCGGTCTTTGGATGAAATCGCAGAAATATAACCAGCAAAAAAAATACCAGCAGAAATTTAAATCGCAAAATATTATCTCATTTTCAAGCGAAAATTGCCGGAGTGGCCATGTCCGAGATAATGCGTTTCACAATACATACAGGGTAAAATAATTAAGATCAATTACCGCACATTGTTATCGTATAGGCATACTACACTTAACCAATGTTTTAACTACACCGATCATATTTTCTAAATTTCTCAGCAAGGATTCGGGATGTACACTTCAAACTTGAAATTTAATAAGATACACCATTTCCACTTCTTTATGTGAAACAATTATTTTTTTTTTTCAAGCGTTTAGAAACCACCGGCATTTAATCAAGGTAGGGGTAAAACCAAAAGTCACAAAATTGTCGTATTAGGTACATTCTCCGAAAACGAAAATTCATGTCTCGTTGTTCAACTATGGATTTTTAAGTAATTTTGAACAATTCTATGCAATTCTGCAATAATCTATTGTTAAGATGTTACACAGAAGACTTTTAAGCAGTTTTTGCCGTTTTCAGTATATCCTCTATGCAAAAGCTACGGTAAATTTTGTGACTTTTGGTTTTGCCCTCACCTCTTTTAAATGTCATTGGTTTAAGAACGCACAAATGGATTTAAAAGGAAATTTCAGAAAAAGAAGTAAAAATGTTGCATCTTGTTATGTTTCAAATTTGAAGAATGTACTCCATTTCTATGCAGAGAAATTTAATTTGTTTTATCGGTGTAGTTAGAAAATTGGTTAAGTGAAACGCGACATTTGCTCAAACATTTCTCAAACATTCAATTCAGTTGAATAGTTGTTTGAGAGTTGTTATTCATCGATGAGAAATATCTTTGTAATTTTTTGATAAAATAAATTGAGTAACAGGTATTACCCATGAATAAAATATCTGTGAAAAACAAATAGTATGTTTAATTCATAGTCGTGTTATTCTTACGACACCTTACCCAATATGAACCGCAGAAATTTATCTTTCATGGGAACCGAAAACGCAGAAATAAAAAACGCAGAAATTTTTGAATCCATTTTTGAGGGCAAAATGCAGAAATTTATGACCGCAGAAATAACCTGCTATACGGTAAACATACACCTATGTTATTAATGACTTCTCTGGGCCCAGGGGAGTTTGTTGGTTTTTTTTCAATGAAAACCTGGTTATTGTAAGGGGGATGTAGTTTGATGGGTGGGCGTCAACTTTGGTTTCAGCTCTGTAACTTGAGTTTGCTTTTGCCTTTTGACGCAAAATTTGGTGTGTGTGGGTAGCTTATATCAAGATGCAACTAAGTGTTTATTGGGACAAACACAAACATCCTGGCCAAGTTTCATGACAATCGGAGCAAAAATGTGACCACTAGAGTGTTAACAAGAAAATTGTATTTTTAGTAACAGTGACCTAGTTTTTGGACCCAGATGACCCATATTCGAACTCTTCCGAGAAATCTTTGGGACAAACATCCTGACCAAGTTTCATGACAATCAGAGCAAAAATGTGAACGCTAGAGTGTTAACAAGAAAATTCTATTTTAAGTAACAGTGACCTAGTTTTTGGACCCAGATGACCCATATTCGTACTCGTCCGAGAAATCATTTGGACAAACATTCTGACCAAGTTTCATGACAATCGGAGCAAAAATGTGACCGATAGTGTTAACAAGAAAATTCTATTTTTAGTAACAGTGACCTAGTTTTTGGACCCAGATGACCCATATTCGAACTCTTCCGAGAAATCATTGGGACAAACATCCTGACCAAGCTTCATGACAATCGGAGCAAAACTTTAACCGCTAGAGTGTTAACAAGAAAATTCTATTTTTAGTAACAGTGACCAAGTTTTTGGACCCAGATGACCCATACTCGAACTCAACCGAGAAATCATTTGGACAAACATTCTGACCAAGTTTCATGACAATCGGAGCAAAAATTTGACCGCTAGAGTGTTAACAAGAAAATTCTATTTTAAGTAACAGTGACCTAGTTTTTGGACCCAGATGACCCATATTCGAACTCTTCCAAGAAATCATTGGGACAAACATCCTGACCAAGTTTCATGACAATCGGAGCAAAAATGTGACTGCTACAGTGTTAACAAGAAAATTCTATTTTTAGTAACAGTGACCTAGTTTTTGGACCCAGATGACATATATTCGAACTCGTCCGAGAAATCATTGGGACAAACATCCTGACCAAGTTTCATGACAATCGGAGCAAAAATGTGACCGCTAGAGTGTTAACGAACTAAGTGTGGACGGACGACGGACATTCATCGATCCTAATAGCTCACCCTGAGCCAGCTCAGGTGAGCTGAAAAGCTAGACCTAAATTCCCACATGAGTGCAATGATACTGAGAAGAAAATGTTGTGTACTTTGTAAAAAAACTTTCAACAACTAAAAGAGAAATCAGTGATTGTCATCCGTTTATGTGACCAGGAAGCGACCAGGAAATTGAAGGTCAAACACACTTTTACTAATATCTCGTAAAGTTCACATATGTAAGTCAGGAGGACACAATAAATTGTTGTCAGTATCATATTACTTATGTGGGCAGTTAAAATGATGTTTTGTGTTGTTTAGTTTTTGTGTATTTACGTAAATAGAAACTGAAGGAATTTTTAGATCTCACTATTTTTCTTTACTATTCTAACATGTCTTATCATATGCAAAATAAAGATACATTAATAAAATACATTTGTGGAAAATTTCATTGAATGGCATTTTGCCATTATTGAGATTTTGATAATTTTCTTTTTATCGATTCAGTGAACGCCAAAAAGAAGAAGATGAACAAGGTTGGGAGGAGTGTGGTAAGCCCTTGAAGGAGCAAACAATTCATTGATGGTTGCTTATTAACTGTCCGATAACGATCTTCACCTTTAGTCAATTCACAATCCAAGTTTTGGGAAGACTACTTTCAGTTTCTACTATGCAATATTTAGACAACCAAAAATTCAGAGTGAATATAACGACGTTTAAATTTTATGAATTTCATGAAATCAATTTTCGGCGAACATTTCCGCATGCGAAACACCAACAAAACAGAAAACGTGAACTTTTACGCCAGGGAAAATATCCACTTTTACAGTAACTTGAGTTTGCTTTGATCTAGTGACAACAAACTTAATGAGTAGCTTATATCAAGACACAACCTGTGATTGCTACCTAGATGTCTGTGATTTAGTTCACGCTCTACAGTGTTCACTTTCAGATTCATTTGGTTCGATCAAACAGTCTAGAACTATATCAAACAGCACAGAGGTACAGGCTGATCTGGATCTGCACCGGTTGCCCATGTGATCAAGGCAAATATCCGTGAAGTAAAGCGTTTAATGCTGATACACTGCAAGGGGAAGGCGTGGCTATAAAAGAATAGAGACACAGATTGCATTTAATTTAGTTTTTTTTTACTTGGACATATTTTATAAACCTTACATTACTCAAAGCTAGACTTCAGAAAATACTAATATGCATGAGAATAAGTACATTGCAGTTTAATATAAATGCAAGTAAAATACAGTGTAAGTGTAGGTAGATGTACAACTGTTGTGTTAGTCATTTTAAAACTCTTACATAAAATAAGAATATAACACATTTGAATATATTGCCCTATGTGGATACTTTATCATGCATAATGAGGAGAGCATTAGGTAAATAAAATACAGTAAACCAAAATTTTTATATATCTAAAATTTGCAAAATGTGCAAGTCACAAATTAGGATAATCCTACAATCAGAGTACAATAGGTATTTTTAAAAAAAAAACTTCTAAACTTTAGAATCACTTTGTTTTATTCAATGATTGAATCAATATTTAATGGTTTTCATTTGAGTATGGAAAACAGTTGAGTTGTTTTAAGTGTGTGAAGCCCGAAGAAATTGCCTTTACTTGTTCGGTTTAGTACCTAAACAAATATCTAAATAAATCAAAATTCTTAAACGTATGATGAGAAGATTTAATTTTAATATGGAAAAGATTAAATCAAGAGATGTGGGTAAAACTTTCGAAACTGTTTAAAACAAATGTATCCTTTATGAAGCAATTCATAAATTCAAATTCATAAAACAATAAATATACTCCTAAAAATTTGCTCTGGATAATGTTTATAATGTCCCTTGTTTTGAATCTTCCAATTTAGATGCAGCCTGAACATTTCTCGTGCTTCTAATTTCAAAAATATACAGATTATTGTAATGATAATTTGCAAAATTATTGGAATATTTCTACCCAGCTAAGTTTAAGTAGTATTTTGATTTTTTTGGTCAAAGTTAATAGAACAAACTTGTAGCTGCTTACTCTTTGGAATATGGCTTACATCACCTGGGTGACCAGTGTAGCACCACATCACCTGGGTGACCAGTGTAGCACCACATCACCTGGGTGACCAGTGTAGCACCACATCACCTGGGTGACCAGTGTAGCACCACATCACCTGGGTGACCAGTGTAGCACCACATCAGCCTCTACCACCATACAGTCTCATCAGGATCTTAAATGTTTGCTTTTCTGTCAGAAATAACCTAATAAACTTACAGGACTGGTGTCCACTGTTATGCCATGAATTGATATGAAGGCTGATCTGGATCTACACTGGTTGCACATGGTACTAAAGCTATATTTACACAATTCTTAACTACACAGAAGTGTAATTCTACTACCTAGTGCCAACTGTTTAACAACTCTATTAATTCCTGTCTCTTTATTTCCCTATCATAACTTCCAATCTAGCTTTTATTGACTTAATGATTTAGTGCTGCAATCAAAGAAGCACAGAGATGTGCACGGTCCTCCTTCATTCCCTTTGAACTTTTCTCAACTTGAAAATGTTAATTTCTTACTCGGTTATTAAAATTTTATTCCAAAATTGTATGGTGAGATATGATAAATGTTGTATACATGGAGTAAAGGATTGATACATTTCTGTAAAATGGATCTACGACAATTCGTTGAAACACACTTGACAGAATACGACACGTCAAAAAATATTTTAACCTGCGAAACCTGACCGAATAATTGTGATGAGTGTTGTTTTTTTCAACAAAGTGTCACATTAATTTTCAATTGCATATCAAAGACTGTTTTCCGGATTGTTAATCGTCGTTTTCAGGAGTAGAAAACCACCAAGAAACTGGCAGTGCTTATAATATGATGATAAGGACTTTACAGCTAGCCTAATAGTCGACTACCGGTATTTCAAGGGTATTACATACAACATCGCCTTCTAGAAAAGGTTTGTCTGATTAAAATAATTATTTGATGAAATTTGTTGTGTTTGTTTTAAATAAATATAGTTCAATCAGATCAAATTTTAAAACTAGCCATTTTACAGTTCTGGTTCTTCCACTATTTTATACTCTGTTTTTTTTTTCAATTCTGGAAGTTTTTGAACACTCGTCGTAAGCTTTCGACAGAATTCGACAGAAATACAATTCTATGAACTGTCCTTTCTTTGAACTGTCGCATTCTACCACCTGTCATTTCTGTCAAGTATCATATTCTATCACGTGTCTTTTGACAAATTGTTGTGCACCGCTGTAAAATACCACTATGAACAATTAACAGACTTGCACAGAATGATACAACCATGAGACTGTTGTATTAATTTAGCAAGTAACAGGTTAACATTGTTATTAAATGAGAAAATAGACACGGGAAGTTTGGCGGGTGCTGTACACACTTCCAGTACACACTATTGCTGAGAACATACACACTATTGCTGAGAACAGAGTACATATCTAGCATACATGTAAACAATCCACTGTAAAAGTTGCTCTAACACTAAGTTCTAGTTTTACAAAAGTTAATGCTGTTTTCTAAAAAACAAAGACTGAATATTTTAGCTAAAAAAATATGAAGAAAAAAGAAAACAAAACAATTTGTTCCTCTAATATTTTTGGCTTTTATCCAATTGCACCTTGGTCCCTATTATACAATACAATACAAATATCTTCACATAACTGTTGATGGTTGTAGAATAACATTTATTTAACCCTTTACTTGGATAATAATTTATACCCCATGTGTGACCAGTGTAGATCCAGATCAGCCTAAACATCCATGCAGTTGGATTGGAACTATTCACTTTTAGATTCATTATGTCATTACTGAGCAAAAAGAGAAGAGAGTAGATCTAGATAAGACTGCATGTAGTTGAAGGTTGATCTGGATTTAGAATGGTCCCCTATGGGATATAAACCATAAACCATGGAGCAAAGGGTCAAGAAAAAAAACATGTTTACTAATCTAATGGTAAATTTGATTATCTTTTGGAGAGTAAATCTAACAATAGAGCTTAATGATTTATGATATTTACATATTGATTATTTACTTATATAAATTTGAAGTTAAACAATAGATATAATGCTTATACCATACTAGGTAATAATACAATACACTGATATTAAATCTACAATGGATACATATCACTGTACCAATATAATAAAAGATAGTTTCAAAAACATATTGCACATCAAGTGGTGAAACATATCATAAAGCTTCACTGGAATATACATATAAAATGTTTAAAAAACGTGCTTTCATTTTCAGGGTTACTATACTTCGTCATTTTCAGAATGTCATGCACACACAAAATCACTCACTCCAGGTAGGTTTTAGCTTATTTTTCAGTAATTTCTGGACTGATTTTGATCAGATTATAAGTATCTTGCATGAGTGTGAGGTGAAGATGGAAAAATCTGTCACCCAGAGGGAACAGTTTAGCGGGAATGAGGCTCTGCTGAGTTCCAGCCAAAACAGTTCACCCGAGGTGACAGATTTTTCTATCTTTACTGAATGTCCCATGCAAGATACTTTTTCTTGCATACCTTTTACTGTTTATAACATTTTTGTATATGTATACAAACATAATTTTTTTTCCTTACGCTGAAATATTGACTTTACACAAACTAATTTCGTAAATGAAGTCACTAACTTGAATATATTCTTCAGATACTTGAAGACGTAACGTCACTCATGTAGCACGCAAAACGTTATCTTTTCCCTTGGGAAAAGATTCTTTCCCCGGTATATCACATGGAAATACTTATCCAGTATGCAAGAAAAAGAGCACTGTACTCCTGTTTACAAGCATTTTCATCAATTTAATCCTCCAGTATCCATCGACTTCCATTATTTTCTCAAACATTAAAAAACAAATTGACACTTTCAAACAAAATTTGTCTTGAGTGTGCAAGACATTCTTAAACTGATGTAGTATAGCGAGCCTGATTTTATAGCACGCAAGTATAATTTTGGTATATTTCATAGTGCAAATATTCAATAGACAAGTCAACAATTTAATAGTGTCTCTTATAACAATAACACAACTGCAGGAATTTATGCCCTCATGAAAATCTAATTTGTTGCTACAGCATGAAAACCTTCAACAGAACAGTTTTGCACTCTAAATGCCACTAAAACTCGTGGTACCTCTATATCTACATGTGTGACCAGTGTAGATCCAGATCATTCTGCTCATCCTTGCAGTCTCATCACGATCTACACTGTTCATCTTTAGATTCATTTAAATTTTTTTCTGACCAAGAACATCCAGTGTATATCCAGATCAGAATATTGCTTCATATTGCTAGAGTATTCAACAATATTACATTATATCTAATCATCTTCACTCTGCACAATATCCAAGCAGTCCACATCTAGAATGTTTAAACAAATGCACACACACACACACTTTGCAGGCAAGACTCGGGCAGAATTCCCATAACAATCACACTGTAAGTTTTCTTTTGGATGAATACATCACACATGATAAAATAAGTTAGTATTTTTTTAGCTAGTTTTTTTTAACGCTTTCTTTAATATTTTCAGCAAAATTTGTTGAAATTGGAAAAAAAAGGGAATCATCAGTACAAACATTTATTTGGAAAACAAGCGATTCTATGTCTCTGAAAGCCAACTTCCAAATTTTGTTCACTGATATTGTGAGATTAAACTGAATTTTGCACTCACTTCAAATCTAGTTCATTTATATTGTTGGATGGAACAGAGTTTCACAATCATTTGTGAATCTTATTATTTTCAAGAAGCAAGTCTTGCACTAACTGTCAGATAGTGTGGCACAGACAGGCAAACCTTCACTTGAAATACAAGCATTTATTGCTTTCGCTCCCCTTTTTACAATAAATGTACAAGATGAACTGTCATCTACTTGAGCAGATCAGGTTGCATTATGCCAGAGATTACTTCCCTCGTTGTCACATACATGTACTTACAGGCCTCCATTATTTCTACATCAATACCATCATGTAATTTTAGGCCTAAATTCAATCACTACAATAATGATGGTTGCATGTCAGTACAGCCTGCACTAAACCAAAACGTTTATATTTAAATTATGGTTAGGTATTTTCATGTTATTTAAATGTTGGTTCATTCTGTTAACAAACAACATATATAGACTGTTTATATTTTCATTGAAAAAAACCAACATTATGCATTAAGGCCATTCTGGACCAGGATTTTGGCCCTATGAGATATTGGGCCATTCTGACCCATATTTATTTATAGACCTCATTTGCCCAACTACAATAGTACTGTGATCACCTATCCATATTTTGGAATAAGGACATGGAAGTCAGTGCTATACAGAAGTTGTCATTGTCGAGCAGGGAACCTGGATGGGACCTTCTGCAAGCTAGCCAAACAGCTTTACTCCCAGCAAACTTGACCACTCTGAGATTCTTCAAACAGTAGCATTCAAGCTCTTGTCACCTACAATTCGCTAAAACATTTATATTGTAAGAAAAATGATGTCTTATTGCTTGATTAAAGATCTCAGTGTGTAGCAGTATTATCTGCAGTTTGAACCTGACCTACACCGCAAGAATTAACTAAGTGCAAAGCCGTCATATTTTCAAATTTATAAGCCTCTGAAAACTCCAATATTTCTATCCTTTATACCAGACACATGTACAATTATACCCAGTATACTTACCCCTATACTCGATAGATAGTACTTTTATCTCATGGGTTAAATAGTGTAGATCCAGATCAGACAGTCTGTTTTGGATCTACACTGGTTGCTTTTTAGTCAGAAATTATGTTATAAACTAAAGCAAAAAGTTAAAATCCAACTCAGACAACAGATACTGCTTGGCTGATCTACACTGGTTGCATGTGATAAAAAGTGCATCTATGGAGTAACAGGTTAATAATAATAACTGAAAAACAGCTCAGCAATAGCCAGTAAGTTGTTGTGTAGACTCACTTTTAATACAAATGGTTAATTTTCAAGTACTGTGAATTCATTCATGGGCGTGGTGTTCTTGATTTTGTGGGCAGATGTATCAAAAAACCAAATTCAAACAGGATTTCGAACATTGAAAACCATGATTTCACAAACCCACAAAAACACAATATTAATGAAAACCAAACATTTCATGCCCACAAATATCAATGCTTTCACAGTATTTATTTTTGTAGGCATAAATAACAAGTTTTTGAAGGTTCATAACTTCTTGGTAGAATTCAATTATCACCATATTATATATTTTGTCAGAGAACTTAATTGTGTGAATCAGTATCTCCACTGAAGTCACAGATATTAGTAACTTGCAACTTACCATATCTCACGTTTCAACCATGTACATGTTTAATTAACTGGATGTGTACCAGCACAAAACTGCCTTTTACAAATTCAGAACTTAAGCTTATTATCACATATTCATGTACATGTTGAGAATGTACTTTAAAATTGTGCAAATTTGAGCCTGCGCTAAAAGAGCAGAGTCTTACCCATGAAATGAATGTTTCACTCCACGGATAAGGCTTTTATTCTATGTGCAAGCATTATCCTTCCACACTAATCACTTTTAAATTTATTATGTCATTACATTGTATGTCATTTCTCTGGATCTACCTTTTTCCAATGGGCCAGAGTTGTTCAGCACAAATATACTGTCATAATGAATCCAACTTACATGTCACAGTATAAACAAATCTTATCCCATAACTTAGAAAAAAAAAGAAAAATAACAAAATTATATGTAAGCACATTTCAACAATTATGAGTATCCACGACAATATGGACAGTTACAATATGGGACAGGTCAGGAGAAAAGGTGTCATCACACAGATCACATCAATTCTTAAAATCACATCACACAGTAAAGCAGGCAACATTGATTTTTATGCAGATTAAAAATAGTCAAATTTGTGTAACAAAATCAGCTAATAGTTGTGAAACAAGAGGGCCTGAAGCTCTCACCAGAACTCTCTTAATACCTTATCTCTAGCAAATCTAGCTGAACATAGAACAACATATATGAAACATAATCACATTTTACGTATGATCATTATAGACATACAGGGAGTATTTTTAAATTTCACTATATATAGTCCGTGTACCAACCCACCCATCACCACTTTACCAACAATGATCAGTGAATTTAAAGATTCTAACATTTTAAACAAATATACACATGACCCGGCTAGTGTTAATGCAATCAGAAAACTTAAGTCAACTTAAAAATTTGCTACAAACTGATCAACTTTTTTAAGACCCTTTCTACTGTGGAACTGACTGTCCCCATCAAGTTACAAGAGAGAGTATACAAACAAGAGAGAGAGAGTATACAAACGCCTCCTGCATATTCATGTAGTATAGATGACTATTGACATCTAGACAGTCATGTGATACCATGTTCATGGCAAAAGTTCTACATTAACTGAAGATGGCTGGGGCCTTCAGGTCATTCTTGTCAATAGTCACAGAAAGGGACAATGAAATACCAAGTGTGATTAATTTACCTTTGTAAAGTGACTTTCTAGGTATCAATATAGTACTGCAACTAAGCAAGTATTTTAGTAACCAACACACATATATAAGCTAAACTGAGCGTTCTGTATTGTCTATACGGGTCTATCCCTGAAGCACAATTGCACAAAACATAAATGCACGTACTGGTGTATGATACAATGTCTTGTTCAATAGCATACAATATCTCAGTTCTTTTATGAGATGGACTTTGCATCATGCATTCCCAATTAATTGAGCTTAAAAGTCTCTACATTTATACAGTATAGAACATGGTATCTAAGCTGGATAAAAATGCTGATTTTAAGCATGAGTAATCTACCTGAAGCTTTTGATTTATATTCATGAGACTATTATGCCATTACTGGATTTTACTTCCCATCAATAGCAAGAACAGACAGCAAGAATCCTAACACTGGCTATTTCTGCTATTCCCAAAATCATTAAACTGAAATCGGAGACCAATCTCAAAACTCTAGCTTGTGATTGGTCAGATTGTATTCTGGTCTCAATTTCAACCAATCAGAAGCCTGAGGTATTAGACTGGTCTCCAGTCTCAGCTCTATTATCCTGGTTCCTGGTCTCTGCCTCTCTGACAACACTGTGATCATATATATAACTGGCAACATTAACTATTACATGAAACCTATCCATGTCCTGTCATTGGAAAATCAACTTCATGGCATGATTCATTTGAATATTTCAAGTCGTAAAGAAAACACCAAATGATGTCAACCTGTTCAATGTTTACTCTTGACTTCATTTGTTGTTTCTTTTTTATGCTTTTTCTTTAAATGAAGTAAAATGCAGAACATAAATAATACCGGTACTGGTCAATAACAATCTACTCAAGTCTATCTCTTTTCTCCTTGGGTATGCTTATTATCACATGGGCAACTAGTGTAGGTCCAGATCAGACAGCACATCTGTGCCTCTGATCTGGATCTACAATGTTTGATTCCTGGACAGAAATAAAATATCCATTAAAATATGCTAAGGGATATAGAATATAAGTAAACACAGTTGTTTACGCACACCTGCATGTACAGGCACACACGCAAAAACATACGCACACGTATGCACAGGAAGATGAACAGAACTTTAATTGATAGTTATGTTATGAGTTTTTGGCGCGTCATATGATGAAGCCGTCGACGTCAACGTCAACGTCTTTTGTTTTTATTTCCGGGGATAATTTAGGTATGTCAGAATGTAAAAGCTAATTTAAAAGCGATTTGTTTGATTTGATAAAGGCCGCATGGCCGAAACGTCATGTAAAAAGAGTGAAAACAACTGTGTTTAAAAATAAAATAATGAATCTAAAAGGGAACAGTTTAGATCCTTTAGTGATGTGATAAATAACTTATCTGCAGAGTAAATGGTAAAACCCTAATCATCATTCATGTAAACCTAACAAAATTATAATAAATATATCTATAAACTTTCATGAGTACTGGGAGCCTTTGTATTTACGGGACAATCAATTTACCGGACAAAATTTATATCAGTCGAATAAACACTCTAATTTTGATCAGATTCCGGAACAATTATGTCAGAATCATGTAGACACCTTTTTTCCATATTAATAACAACAATGTCGCAGTTGGTTGATATTCATTTATAATAATTATATTCTTATTATATGTCCTTTTATTAACAATCAGATTTCATAATTACGTCACGCGGTGATTCATCATAACTGCGCATGCGCCAAATCTAGAGGCGCCCAAAGGGTGTTTAAAGATGTCTCATGAAATTACAAAATCAGTATATAAAATGTTTTTTGGGGCAAGTATATGGGAAATAATAACAATCTGACCAATCACAGACGGAAAGACTATCATGAATTGATGACGTAATCATTTGCTGTTAATTTTATTATATATTACTACCTAAATTTTCAGGCATTTAGGACCTCACTATAGCTTGCGTATTTATATCTATTTATATCAACAGTGAGTGTTTTTTCCGGATGTAGATCTAAATGGTGATGCTTAATCGGAAAAGGCCGCTTAGTGAATGCTTATGGAAAAAAAATCAAAATTTAAAATGAAAACTTAAAAAATATATGTATAGAAACTCTTTGTCCGGTAAATTGAGCTTCCGTTACAATTTTATCTGCTGCCATACTGCCTTCCTTTGGAGCCTCTTTTCATAAAACAAAACAGTTCTTTCAGTATTAAATATTCACTTTTGTGTAAAAGAAGAACCGATGATTACTCTGTGCAAGTTTTTCATTATTATGATGCAAAATACAAAAGTTAGGAAGGAAAAACATCAATTTTTGTCCGGTAATATGAATGATCCCAGTAAATTATATAAAAAAAACTGCATAAATATTATATCTTAATATATCTTGTTCTACTAGATTTAATTTACACATACATATTCAATAATTAAGACATTTTGTAATGTGAATTTAAATTTATGCTATAGATAATTATGAAATCAATAAATTTCACAGACAAATTTTTGCACATATTTAGTAAATTATACTGTACAAATGTTATTTGGACAAAAAACAAAATTGACTATTTTGCTTTTGCATTAATTTACATTATTTCTAGGGAACCCATAAAACATAACTTGAATTATCAAATTTTCCACAGTCAACAGTATATTTAAATTAACAATATGAAAAAAAATCAAAAATACTAAAACCTGATCATCTTTCAACACAAGACTGGGAATGAATAGATCTATTTGAGGACTTGTAAGTTCAGCTGTACACTTGTTGTGTAAGTCACAGGTTCTCAGAGGGCCTCACATATAATACCAGTAATAAAGTGTATGGATGCCACAAGAAACACTGACATTCACGCTCAAGAATCACAACACATGCAAGCACTGAAAGGGATGAAAAGTTACACATCGCTTGTTCTAATGACTGTCTTTAAAAAGATTCTGGAAGATTTTGAAAATTTGATATCTTAATAAAAAAGCATCTGATTTAAGCAAAATATTCACAGCCCTGATAGACCGAGCAATGTAAAAGAGATTTGATAAGAACATATACTGGTAAACAGCATGGCAGTATCTCGTATATTATCTCAATGTAACAACTTTACATATATATCCCTGTCACATATATCTGAACTGCTTTCATATTTCCATAGGTTAAATCTTTCAGGGCACTTTCTGAGAAAACTGACATTTTATTGAATTTGAAATTCGAATAAATAATTTGTGTTGTCTTTGAAAGAAGTTGTTTATAAAAACATAACATCAAAACAAGAAATATATATAACCTGTTTAACCTTTTAACTCTATAGATAGAACAATGATCACATCCAGAAATGCCTGCACACCCATGCTGTCTGTTTGCTTTTAGATTTATATGGTTGTTTTCTAGCCAAGAAGAGAACAGTTCAAGTCCTGATCAGACAGCATAGATGTTCAGGAGGACCTGGATCTAAACTGTTCGCCCACAGGATAACTAAACTGTTTGCTCATAAGATAACAGCCACATCCCATGGAGACCTGGATCTAAACTGTTTGCCCATAGGATAACAGTCACATCCCTGCCCATAGGATAACAGTCACATCCCTGCCCATAGGATAACAGCCACATCCCATGAAGACCTGGATCTAAGCTGTTTGCCCATAGGATAACAGTCACATCCCATGGAGACCTGGATCTAAACTGTTTGCCCATAGGATAACAGCCACATCCCATGGAGACCTGCATCTAAGCTGTCTGCCCATCAGATAACAGTCACATCCCATGGAGACCTGGATCTAAACTGTTTGCCCATAGGATAACAGCCACATCCCATGGAGACCTGGATCTAAGCTGTTTGCCCATCAGATAACAGTCACATCCCATGGAGACCTGGATCTAAACTTTTTGCCCATAGGATAACAGTCACATCCCATGGAGACCTGGATCTAAACTGTTTGCCCATAGGATAACAGTCACATCCCTGCCCATAGGATAACAGTCACATCCCTGCCCATAGGATAACAGCCACATCCCATGAAGACCTGGATCTAAGCTGTTTGCCCATAGGATAACAGTCACATCCCATGGAGACCTGGATCTAAACTGTTTGCCCATAGGATAACAGCCACATCCCATGGAGACCTGCATCTAAGCTGTCTGCCCATCAGATAACAGTCACATCCCATGGAGACCTGGATCTAAACTGTTTGCCCATAGGATAACAGCCACATCCCATGGAGACCTGGATCTAAGCTGTTTGCCCATCAGATAACAGTCACATCCCATGGAGACCTGGATCTAAACTTTTTGCCCATAGGATAACAGTCACATCCCATGGAGACCTGGATCTAAGCTGTTTGCCCATAGGATAACAGTCACATCCCATGGAGACCTGGATCTAAACTTTCCCCATAGGATAACAGCCACATCCCATGGAGACCTGGATGTAAACTGTTTGCCCATAGGATAACAGTCACATCCCATGGAAACCAGGATCTAAGCTGTTTGCCCATAGGATAACAGTCACATCCCATGGAGACCTGGATCTAAACTGTTTGCCCATAGGATAACAGCCACATCCCATGGAGACCTGGATCTAAGCTGTGCCCATAGGATAACAGCCACATCCCATGAAGACCTGGATCTAAACTGTTTGCCCATATGATAACAGTCACATCCCATGGAGACCTGGATCTAAGCTGTTTGTCCATAGGATTACAGTCACATCCCATGGAGACCTGGATCTAAGCTGTTTGCCCATAGGATAACAGTCACATCCCATGGAGACCTGGATCTAAGCTGTTTGCCCATAGGATAACAGCCACATCCCATGGAGATCTGGATCTAAGCTGTTTGCCCATAGGATAACAGTCACATCCCATGGAGACCTGGATCTAAGCTGTTTGCCCATAGGATAACAGCCACATCCCATGGAGACCTGGATCTAAGCTGTTTACCCATAGGATAACAGCCACAGCCCATGGAGATCTGGATCTAAGCTGTTTGCCCATAGGATAACAGTCACATCCCATGGAGACCTGGATCTAAGCTGTTTGCCCATAGGATAACAGCCACATCCCATGGAGACCTGGATCTAAACTGTTTGCCCATAGGATAACAGTCACATCCCATGCAGTACAACTGGATACAATGTAAATGAAAACACTGGTTAGTTTAACCATTTTTTAGAGAACGGTTGTGATAAAGAAGACTATATCTGATAGCTTGCTACAGTAGTTATCACATGCCTGCTGATGACAATGATTGGCACCAGGAACTATACGGTACAGCAACATGTGGCTAATTGTGAACAAACACACTTAAGCAATATGGACATCATCAGTATGATGGTATCATGTTAGTACCCCAATATTTTGTCTGAAAACTGTCAAAATGTTTTATAAAATCTACAAAATCAACATAATAAAAAAAATCAGATGACATTGTTATAGTAAAACTGTGACATCACTTAGGTTTAAAATTCTGCAACGACAAGTTCTTGTCCAGTAGTGGTAATCAACAGCTTAAATCACTTGCAATCACTTCACAAGTGTTCATTCCTAGGCAAAGCTGGCAGAAGTAGCCCCGTTGTTGTAGAAGTCTCGTTGGATACACACACTTGAAGTCATATATGAACTAGTCAGTCAGGTAGTTGTTTCACAAAGCTAATGGGAAACAGACCTTTTCTATGTGGTTGATTTTCTATTTCTCCCTCCTGAATAAAAAACATTAGAAGGGCTATTAACTTCACGGAAAAAGATCATAAAACTGATATAGAAGACCAGTCTCAAAACTTTTGATTGGTCCACTGGAGACTGGTCACAATTTCAACTAATCAGATGCTGAGACTGGTCTCTAGTCTCAGTTTTATGTTCCTGTCACAGTTGTCAAACTAAGATTGGAGACCAGTCAAAAATTTCAGCAATTTGATAAGCTGAAATTCTGCGGACATCAGATCAGGATCTACAAGGTTTGCTTCTAGATGTAAAAGGTTATTTCTCAAAAGAAACAGACCATACTGATCCAGATCAGATGGCTAAAACATTCAGATCTGGATCAAGCCTGGTTGCCCATGTGATAAACAATGCATTTATAAAGAAGAAAATAATTAATACAATAAATTAAATGCTTTCCAGACAGTCTATAAAAGGAAAGTAGTTCAGCCAAAGTATTGATCCAAGCCTGAAGCAATACATAGAGAGATTACTCTATATACAATGTACCCCGAGTTTTGCACGTTTTATTCTAAAAAGAAAATATTACCCATCACTTGTTTTAATCTTCCCTATTTTTCCTCATCAATACAATATAGGGATATGTTAAAGTCAATTCTTTCATCAAAAATTCAAAAATAAGCAGTAAAATTTTCCTCATCAATCAAGTATTGAGTCCCATATGTGTCTGCTTATCACCCACCATAGGTGTCTGCTTATCACCCACTACTCTTCCTCTTCTTGCCTTAACAATACAATTATCTCCCCTTCCAAGCTGCTTATCACTGACCTATTTCAAAGGGACACCACTTACCACCACTTCCTCTTCTTGCCTTAACAATACAATTATCTCCACTTTCCAGCTGTTTATCACTGACTTATTTCAAAGGGACACCACTTACCACCACTTCCTCTTCTTGCCTTAACAATACAATTATCTCCCCTTCCCAGCTGCTCATCACTGACTTATATCAAAGGGACACCACTTACCCACCACTCTTCTCCTTCTTGCCTTAACAATACAATTATCTCCCCTTCCCAGCTGCTTACACTGACTTATTTCAAAGGGACACCACTTACCACCACTTCCTCTTCTTGCCTTAACAATACAATTATCTCCCCTTCCCAGCTGCTCATCACTGACTTATATCAAAGGGACACCACTTACCCACTATTCTTCCCCTTCTTGTCTTAACAATACAATTATCTCCCCTTCCAAGCTGCTCATCACTGACTTATATCAAAGGGACACCACTTACCCACCACTCTTCTCCTTCTTGCCTTAACAATACAATTATCTCCCCTTCCAAGCTGCTCATCATTGACTTATTTCAAAGGGACACCACTTACCCACCACTCTTCCTCTTCTTGTCTTAACAATACAATTATCTCCCCTTCCCTAAAGCTCAGTTCATCTTCATTGTCAGCATCACAATCAAACAGTGCTTCACATCTCTGGCTACCCATCTTCTTAGGCTGAAAACAAAATGCTTTTTTATCGTATGATGTTCTGTGAAAATATGATTCTTACTGATTTTATGGCATGTGTAGATCCTGATTAAATTGCCACTTGCACAGTCTGAAAAGAATATAAACTATACAATTTTTTCTGGCAAACAAACAAGAGGGCAAAATGGCCAAAAATAGCTCACCTGATTCTTTGATACATGAACTGAAAGTTGTGTAGTGTAGTGTAGTGTAGTGTAGTATAGCATAAAATTGTATAGTGGGAAGGTCTAAAATGCAGAATATTGCGCAGAACGCAGAATGCAGTCTACATTAGGGGTCTAAAGTGCAGAATTGTTCTGCAGAATGCAGAGTGCAGAAAATGCATTTGACACTGCGGAATGCAGAACAAAAGTAAACTAGAAATGTGTCCATAGGACACGGATGCCCCCGCTATGCATGTTTGTCATGATGAACATTTATACCAAGTTATTTGAAAATCCAATAAGTAATAACAAAGTAACAGAGCGGACAAGATTTTTGCAACAAAATTCTATTTTTAGTAACAGTGACCTTGACCTTGGACCTACAGGCATGGACAAAATTCTATTTTTAGTAACAGTGACCTTGACCTTGGACCTTATGATGAACATTTATACCAAGTTATTTTAAAATCCAATACGAAATAACAAAGTAACAGAGCGGACAAGATTTTTCCAACAAAATTCTATTTTTAGTAACAGTGACCTTGACCTTGGACCTACAGGCATGGGTGTTGTATGCGACACACCGCCTTGTCATGGTGAACATTTGTGCCAAGTTATTTTGAAATCCCTCCATTCATAAGGAAGTTACAGCCCGGACAAGAAAATTCTATTTTTAGTAACAGTGACCTTGACCTTGGACCTACAGGCATGGGTATTGTACGCGACACACTGTCTTGATATGGTAAACATTTATACCAAGTTATTTTAAAATCCAATAAGAAATAACAAAGTTACTGAGCGGACAAAATTTTTCCAACAAAATTCTATTTTAAGTACCTTGACCTTGGACCTACAGGCATGGGTGTTGTATGCGACACACCGCCTTGTCATGGTGAACATTTGTGCCAAGTTATTTTGAAATCCCTCCATTTATAAGGAAGTTACAGCCCGGACAAGAAAATTCTATTTTTAGTAACAGTGACCTTGACCTTGGACCTACAGGCATGGGTATTGTACGCGACACACCGTCTTGATATGGTGAACATTCATACCAAGTTATTTTAAAATCCAATAAGAAATAACAAAGTTACAGAGCAGACACGATTTTCAAACATACACACACACTGACACACTGAGACACACACACACAGCCAGGGTGAACACTATATGCCCTTCCGCCATCAGCATATATATCTTCATAGTAAGACTTCATTGTCTGGGCTGCTAACCAATCATTGCATAAAATGACAAAAAGAACAACAATTTGAAGAAGGTAATGACTGCACAAATTGGGGAATTAGGGTAAAGAGCATATGAACGATATAAATTCTCTTTAATGCAAGATTGAGGATTGACATCAAATCATCGATAAATCACTCAATCATTTAATCATCATGACCTGCAATACCAAAATGATGCTGGTGCTAATGATTGCTTGGGCTGACAGTTTGTCGAGAATGATAATGATCAGGATGTCTTTCAAACATGATGTTACATTCTGTATAGTGTATACCGGGTTATAAGTTTCAGCACCATACTGATCATCATTTGTCAAAAGACACCCCACTCAATCAGTCTATTGTGAAAACTAACCGTTTTAAAAATATATTAAATTATTGAATTATTTTTTCTTAATTTTGACTTTTAAAATGTCATAGACATATTATAAATCATTAAAACTGATTGCATTTCACATGTTTATATCTGTAAGGCTTTATGTGGAGATTCTATATTTTAATATTTCTTAGTTATTTAATACTTAAAAAAACAACAATATAAGATCACTGTTTTGAACTAAATGAAATGCTTAATTTCAATTAAACCTCAACAATTTTCGAAGCATGCACTATACATTGAAAAGGTGTAAATAATTTTGGCTTTAATGATCTATCAAAAGGTTAATCTGCAAATTGTTCTGCATCATTTTTAATTATCATTCTGCGTTTTGCAGTGTCAAATACATTTTCTGCACATTGCGTTCTGCAGAACCGTCCTGCATTTTAGACTCCTTGTTCCTATTACCAATACATTATCTGCAAACTGCGTTCTGCAGATTTGTTCTGCATTTTAGACCCCTAATTTGCAGACTGCATTCTGCGTTCTGCACAATATTCTGCATTTTAGACCTTCCCTTGTATGGTATAGTGTATAGTATGGTATGGCATGGCCTAGTGTTTAGTATAATATAGTATAGTTTAAACCTTAAAGTATAGCATTGTATGGTGCAGTAAACTATGGTATGGTATAGTGTGGTGTGGTGTGGTGTGGTGTGGTGTGGTATGGTAAGGTTTAGTACATGTATTGTGTGGTGTGGTGTGCAATGGTATGGCCAAATTTGGTTGAAATCTACGTATTGGTTTTTAAGGATAAGATGTTATAAGATTTTGCTTATAAGCCCTATGGCTGGGGAACGGTTCTCCTCAGGGTCATTGTTTGAACAGCTTTTGAAAAAGTCAATCTCAGGACGCTTCAGGCCACATTGGGTTAAAATATATCCATGTGTTTTTTAACAGAAGATCTTTTTCAAATTTTGTCATTCAATCTGATTGGATAGATTGTCATTGATGTATGTCTGTATTTACAGATTGGCCATTAGTAAGAATGTATATTTTTGAATTGACCAAAGTCTCACACTATTAGTTGTAGTTTTGCTTTGAATTTCAGTAATAATGCATACAGTTTAGCGGATCTTCTAATTTGTTAAGAAGCAATCCATTATGATTACTGAAAAAAGTTTTAAAGTTGAAATTAATCAAATTATTCTAAATTTTTCAAGAGAAATATTGAATTAACAGTCCACTCAAGAACTATAAAAATAATATAAGCTTGTAAAATAACTACATCATACATGAGGGAAATGTGTTGTCTGAAATAAAATGAGTGAAATTAATGAAATATGAAACACCTAGACCTGTGATAAACAGTGGAGCTACGCTATATCACGATCCGCTATATCACGAAATCCAATATAACACAGTCGATCTGTGGACCCTGTTTTTTTCCCATAAAATGATACCTGTATTTTGTCCAAGTCTTTGGACGGAAACAAAATTCTGGCTGAACAAATATTTAGAGACAAGAAGTTTTATTTAAAGAAAGATTATCCTAATATTTAGATACATGTACATTAATTAACACGTCCGTAAATGTAAGCCGAGAATAAGTCAACACCTGTTAGACATTTCTTCCTTTGAAACTTCTGCTTACCTTTGTCAAGCAATTAACTCCATAGTTGTTAAATAAACATCCTATTGTTGTATAATCAACAAAAAATGTTTGGCTTCTAAAATAGGGGTGCAATAGATTAGTTGGAATGCTGGTAATGCAGACACAAACGCAATCTGATCAGAAATTAGCAATAATTATACTAGATACGCTGTCAATCAAACAATTGGCTGATTTAGAGATGAAATCATCCTAGTTTGTTGACGGGTTGAAATTCTTTTGTACAATAGCGTCGATCGATTTTTGAGCCGTGCGCATCGTTTCAAGTTGACGTTAGCGTCTTTGATGTTAAATACACAGGCATCACTGACATTTTAGATCAAAATGGTCAATAAACAGGTGTTCATAGCAGTTCTAAATTTGATGATTTTAGTCAATGTACATGTATCATTTCTTGGATATTTTATGGGCAAGTATTAGCACGATTAAATATATATGTTGTTCACTTTATTTCTTAATCGTAATAAAAATTATGAACATCAGACATAAACATCGCAAATTAAAATGCACGGTCAGAAATTTACGTTGTTCATATTTGTCTGTGTTATTTAATGCGACGATGCTCTGCGTATTACTGGAAGAAGAAATGTTGTTTTCAGTGTCTTAGACAAAATACCGATATAACGTAATGATAAATAACTGTGTACATGTATTATAATGCTTATACAGGGTAACATTACATCCGCCATATAAGGACTTATGATTAGCGTAAGTTCCTTTGCCCCTCTAGTATCGCGGATCCGATAATTATGCGGTTTGAGGGTGTGGACCCCATGGACCACGTTATATTGGATCTCCAATGTATCCTCACATAAAGAAATCCAAAAAGCTATATAGTCATAAGTTTGCTTTGATGATATGCCATGCAACTTATTATCAACTAGACTGTGTCCACAGGACACTGATGCCCCCACTGCTGCAATAACATTTGTTACAAAATTTTGTACCAGGTATTAACAACATGTGGTGATCATGATTAGTAAATGAGGAGTAAGTGCCACAAAATTTAATAACTAACATAAACAAAAGGCCATAACTGTGGTGAAAATTGTTGCAAGACAATGTCCTTTACAACAATCTTCACATCATGTCTAATCATCTGTGCAAGTTTGAAAGAAATCAGCCAAATAGAAAATGTGAAGTTGATGCCACAAAATTTTGTAAGTGAAATAAACAAAGGGCCATAACTGTGGTAAAAATGGCAGCAGAAAAAAATCTTTTTTTTATGATCATCTACCCAGCCATCTTGATCATGTGTGCAAGTTAGAAACAAATCTGTCCAAAAGTAAATGAGGAGTTGATGCCACAAGATATTATTACTGAAAAAAACAAAGGGCCATAACTCTGGTAAAAATAGTCGCAGGAAAAAATCCTTTCTTCACGATCATCTACACATCCTGCTTCATCATCTGTGCATGTTTGCAAGGAATCTGCCCTGTAGTTTAGGAGGAGTTGATGCCACAAGATTTAATTACTGAAATTAACAAAGGGCCATAACTCTGGTAAAAATGGTCGCAGGAAAAAATCCTTTCTTTACGATCATCTACACATCCTGCTTCATCATCTGTGCAAGTTCGCAAGAAATCAGCCTTATAGTTTAGGAGGAGTTGATGCCACAAGATTTAATTACTGAAATTAACAAGGGGCCATAACTCTGGTGAAAATGGTCGCAGGAAAAAATCCTTTCTTTACGATTATCTACACATCCTGCTTCATCATCTGTGCAAGTTCGCAAGAAATCTGCCTTATAGTTTTGGAGGAGTTGACGCCACAAGATTTAATTAATGAATAGAACAAAGGGCCATATCTCTGGTAAAAATGGTCACAGGAAGAAATCCTTTCTTCATGATTATCTACACATCCTGCTTCATCATCTGTGCAAGTTTGCAAGAAATCTGCCTTGTAGTTTAGGAGGAGTTGACGCCACAAGATTTTATAACTGAAATTAACAAAGGGCCATAACTCTGGTAAAAATGGTCGCAGGAAAAAATCCTTTCTTTACAATCATCTACACATCCTGCTTCATCATCTGTGCAAGTTCGCAAGAAATCTGCCTTATAGTTTTGGAGGAGTTGTCGCCACAAGATTTAATTAATGAATATAACAAAGGGCCATAACTCTGGTAAAAATGGTCGCAGGAAGAAATCCTTTCTTCACGATTATCTACACATCCTGCTTCATCATCTGTGCAAGTTTGCAAGAAATCTGCCTTGTAGTTTAGGAGGAGTTGACGCCACAAGATTTTATAACTGAAATTAACAAAGGGCCATAACTCTGGTAAAAATGGTCGCAGGAAAAAATCCTTTCTTTACGATCATCTACACATCCTGCTTGATCATCTGTGCAAGTTTGAAAGAAATCCGTCTTATAGTTTAGGAGAAGTTGATGCCACAAGATTTGGGGACGTACGGACGTACGCACGTACAGACGGACGAGTGCAACTCTATATGCCTCCCACTTTGTGGGGGCATAAAAATGAACATTAAACATTTCCCTGATACTGAAAAAAACTGCAAACTCTTTCCGACAAAAAGGAATGACAAAACTGGAATAAAATGCTTATTTTGAGTTTCAGTGTGACATTGAGCTTTGGCCATGGGTCTTACAAGAGAGGGTTTCAATAATACAACATACCTTCCTTGGAGCTGGTATAGGTGGGGGCTCATCAGGGGAGTCGTCTTTTGTATTGCTCCTACTGCGAGAGAATTCTGAAACATTCACAAATCATATAACACTTCTTGTGGAAAAATGTTTTTTCTGCAATATTTTGAACTTTTTTCAGTTTAAGCTACTTTTGAGGTTTTTTTTTATCTTCTATTTTCAATTGTTACAACTGTTGACTGCACTGCACTTCCAACATGGTATTCAGGGTCAATCTTTGGGACCATGTTAAAAGTGAGTAACATTATATTTTTCTAACTCAAATTTCCCGCACAGCACATTAATGGATTCTCAGGATTTTCATTTCATTAAATGCACCAAGTCAACGTCATCTTCTACCTTTTTTTATGAGAAGTGACTAACTTCCCAAAGCCACATTTTCACACAGTGAGGCCTACATGGTTAAAGCATTTGTCAACAAGAGCTGTCAGAGGAGACAGCATGCTCGACTATTCGAATCATTTGAAACAAAAGCAATTTAAAGATTAAAACAATAACAACTATGGCCATACATTCATGTTCAATCAGGAAAAATATTAACAAGTGAATGGTTAGGGAGAAATTCATTTAAAAAAACAGAAATAATTCCTTAATATACCATAACTATTAAACTGAATAGGGGAATAACTATGAAATATTTCTGAATTTGTTAGAAAACTTGTTTTGAAATTGCTTCATTCATAAAGAAGTTATAGCCCGAACAAGTCAATTCAAGTTTAAGTAACTGTGACCTTGACCTTGGACTTACAGGCATGGGTAATATACGCAACACACCGTCTCGTCATGGTGAACATTTATGCCAAGTTATTTTGAAAACCCTCCATTGAAAACAAAGTTATAGCCCGGAGAAGAAAATTCTATTTTTAGTAACAGTGACCTTGACCTTGGACCTACTGGCATGGACATGATAAGGGACACACCACCTTGTCATGATGAACATTTGTGTCAAGTTATTTTGAAATCACTCTATTCCTAATGAAGTTACAGCCCTGACAAGAGAATTCTATTTTTAGTAACAGTGATCTTGACCTACAGGCATGGGCATGGTACGCGATACACCACCCTGTCATGGTGATTATTTGTGTCAAGTTATTTTGAAATCCCTCCATTTATAATGAAGTTACAGCCAGTACAAGAAAATTCTATTTTTAGTAACAGTGACCTTGACCTTTGACCTTCAGGCTTGGGTATTGTGCAGACACACTGCCTTGTCATAGTGAACATTTGTGTAAAGTTATTTTGAAATCCCTCCATTCATAACAAAGTAACAGCCCAGAAAAGAGTATTCTATTTGTTAGTAACAGTGAACTTGACCTTTGACCTACAGGCATGGGCATGGTATGCAACACACCACCCTGTCATAGTGAACATTTGTATCAAGTTATTTTAAAATCCTTCCATTTATAACGAAGTTACAGCCGGGACAAGAAAATTCTATTTTTAGTAGCAATGACCTTGACCTAGAATCTACAGGCATCGGTATTGTGTGGACACACCGCCTTGTCATGGTAAACATTTGTGCCAAGTTATTTTGAAATCCCTCCATTCATAACAAAGTAACAGCTCAGACAAGAAAATTCTATTTTAAGTAACAGTGACCTTGACCTTTGACCCACAGACTTGGGCATGTACATGACACACCATCTTGATATGGTGAACAACTATACCAAGTTATTTAAAAGTCCAATAAGAAACAACAATGTTACAGAGCATACACGATTTTGCAAGAAAAATCTATTTTTAGTAACAGTGACCTTGACCTTGGACCTACAGGCATGGGTATTGTACGCGACACACCGACTTGTCATGGTGAACATTTTTGCCAAGTTATTTTGAAATCCCTCCATTCATAACGAAGTTAACGCCAAAGTGTATATTTTGCTTAACACAAAATGTAAATGAAAAAGGGGCATTATTTGAAAAAATATTGGAAGCAGGGTTATGGGTCTTGTTGGTTATGATGTAGATTTTGATGGTGAAAATATATTTCAAGTTTCAAAGCAATATCTCAAGTAGTATAAAAGTTATGGGCAAATGCATATTTTGCTTAACACAAAACATAAGAAAAAGGGGCATAACTTGAAATATATTGACAGCAGAGTTATGGGTCTTGTTGGTAATGATGTAGAATATGATGGTGAATACATATTCCAAGTATAAAGTTGATATCTCAAGTAGTTTATAAGTTATGGACCAAAGTGCATATTTTGCTTAACGCAAAATTTAAGTGAAAAAGGGGCATAACTTGAAAAATATTTGTAGCAGAGTTATGGGTGTTGTTCTTAATTATGTAGAATTTGATGGTGAATACATATTCCAAGTTTTAAGTTGATATCATAAGTAGTTTTCAAGTTATGGACCAAAGTGCATTTTTTGTTTAACGCAGTTGTTTAACGGACGCCGACGGGAACGCCGACGCCGACGCCGACACCGGGGCGAGTAGGATAGCTCCCCTATTCTTCGAATAGTCAAGCTAAAAATAACATAAAGCAGTGCTAATTAATTAACACACATTGTCTTAAATTATTTTTTACATTAATTTTAAAAGAAGTTATTCAAGTTGTGTAGCTGTTTCTTGGACAATGGAAGTGACTAATTAAAGGCATGCATGGCTGTAAAGATGACATGGAGATGTGGGCAGAGCTTGTACTGGTGGAATATAACTGTGTAATACTGACGGCTTCACCAAACATTACACCTATACTTACATACATGTTAGCAATCCGTTATGACTAATATGCAACTTGTGTCAATTCAGGTTTCCAAGAAAAATGTTCTACCATGTGAACAAAAAAACTCTGACGGACTGACAGAAGCCTGACTAATGGAACTTTACTTAGTGCTAGTGTTCATACCAAGCATTACACAGCTCTGGTCAGCTAAATGGTTTCTCCAGACAGCTCAGAAAAAGGGGAGCTAACAACTCTTTTAACACACATACAAACCTCCAGACACAGCCTGGGTTACTGGCCTTGGTGGTACAGCAGGCTTGATCTCTGAACTACAAAATAAAACAAGCAACTAGAGTATTGTGATTCAATACACATCCCCTGATTGGCTTTGCCATGTGAAAAAGTTTTCACAGTAACATCAATATATGAATTCAAAATTATATAAATACTCCAAATGCTGATGAAGTTATCTGCTTATCAGAATAAGCCTTTTTAACTTTTAACACAAATTTAAAATAAAGTAATGAATGTATACAACCATTCCATGTTTTTCTGAAACAAAGACAGAAACTCTCAGCTGAATGATTTTGCAGGTTGCCATACTGGATCACATGCATTTGATCAAGTACAGTTGAACAAAATACCTGTGAAAAGTTTGGCTAAGATGTATGTAACAGTCATAGTGTATGTGCCAGACAAAGGACTTTTGCAAAATATCTGAGCTAAGTGTCTATATATCTGACCTTGACTTTTGACCTTTGAGGACTGTTCATGGTTCTTAAATAGGACAATTCATGTCAATGAGGTAAAAACTTGTCAGAAGTTCCATTTAGGTCCCCTGATATATTTAGTCAAAATATTGACCTTGAGGTCTGACCTTGATCTTTGAGCAGGGTCATGGTTCTTAGGCAGGTAAGTCATTTCAAAATCCCCCAATGAATGACTGAAAAAACAGTCTGGAAAAAGAAATTGTGTAAACAGTTAAGCAATTAAATCTATGCATGACTGACCTTTAAGTGAGATGACTGAGCTTTGAGCTTGGGTCATGGGTCTAACAAGTAACACTGCATCTGACAAAGGTGAACATTTCATTAAGTTCATTCAAAATCCCTCAAACAATAACGTTTTGTCAAATGTTGACCTTCGCAATGTATGTGTGACTGTGCCCTTTGAGTCAGTGTCATGGTTGTTTCACACAACTAAAGTCTACCTTTGTGGCTGTCTTCAAAATCCCCAATAAACAACTGAAAACAGGGTGGACAACAGAATATTTAAAATTTCTGACAATATGTGACCTTGACATTTGAAGAAGGTTCATTGGCTGTTATTCCAGCTGTCTCATCAAGGTGAACACTAGCGCTAAGTTTTTTTCAAATTCTCCAATAAATGACTTAAAATTGCCCAGACATGAAAAGTGGATGGATGGACTGACTGAGTGACAGATGGATGGACAATTAGCAATCAATTATTCCCCCACCACCCCTTGGTAAACATGCAAGATATTACAAATATTGATTGTTTTTAATAAAAAAAATAGAAATGTGTCCATAGGACACGGATGTCCCTGCTATGCATCGTTTTCAGATACTAAAGTGCAATGATGGGAATAATAGCATTTCAAAGACAGTGATGTTCGAGTAATTATAAGAATATGCATAAACTTGATGATCAAGTAAATTATTTGTATTTGTGGCACTGTTGTCTTCTCATTACGGAAATGTCTGTGAAGAAGTTGGTGGTAATGCAATGCAATGTCATAGTGAACATTTGTGCCAAGTTATTTTGAAATCCCTTCATTCATAAAGAAGTTATAGCCTGAACAAGTAAATTCAAGTTTTAGTAACAGTGACCTTGACCTTGGACTTACAGGCATGGGTAATGTATGCAACACACCGCCTTGTCATGGTGAACATTTGTCCCAAGTTATTTTGAAAACCCTCCATTCAAAACAAAGTTATAGCACGGACAAGGAAATTCTATTTTTAGTAACAGTGACCTTGACCTTGGACCTACAGGCATGGACATGGTACACAACTCACCACCTTGTCATGGATTATTTCTGCCAAGTTATTTTGAAATTACTCTATTCCTAACGTAGTTACAACCCTGACAAGAAAATTCTATTTTAGTAACAGTGACCTTGACCTTGAACCTACAGGCATGGGCATGGTACAGGACACACCATCTTGTCATGATGAACATTTGTGTCAAGTTATTTTGAAATCAATCTATTCCTAACAAAGTTACAGCCCGGACAAGAGAATTCTATTTTTAGTAACAGTGACCTTGACCTACAGGCATGGGCATGGTACGCGATACACCGCCCTGTCATGGTGAACATTTGTGTCAAGTTATTTTGAAATCCCTCCATTTATAATGAAGTTACAGCCCGGACAAGAAAATTCTATTTTTAGTAACAGTGACCTTGACCTTGGACCCTCAGGCTTGGGTATTGTGAGGACACACTGCCTTGTCATAGTGAACATTTGTGCAAAGTTATTTTGAAATCCCTCCATTCATAACAAAGTAACAGCCCGGACAAGAGAATTCTATTTTAAGTAACAGTGACCTTGACCTTTGACCTACAGGCATGGGCATGGTACGCGACACATCGCCCTGTCATGGTGAACATTTGTGCCAAGTTATTTTGAAATCCCTCCATTCATAACAAAGTAACAGCCCGGACGAGAAAATTCTATTTTTAGTAACAGTGACCTTGACCTTCGACCTAAAGGCTTGGGCATGTACGTGACATACCGTCTTGATATGGTAAACATTTATACCAAGTTATTTTAAAATCCAATAAGAAATAACAAAGTTACAGAGGGGACAAGATTTTGCAAGAAAATTCTATTTTTAGTAACAGTGACCTTGACCTTGGACCTACAGGCATGGGTATTGTCACGACACACCGCCTTGTTATGGTGAACATTTGTGCCAAGTTATTTTGAAATCCCTCCATTCCAAACGAAGTTAAGGGCAAAGTGTATATTTTTCTTAACACAAAATATAAGTGAAAAAGGGGCATAATTTGAAAAATATTGGAAGCAGGGTTATGGTTCTTGTTGGTTATGATGTAGATTTTGATGGTGAAAATATGTTTCAAGTTTCAAGGCAGTATCCCAAGTAGTTTTAAAGTTATGGGCAAAATGCATATTTTGCTTAACATAAAATATAAGAAACAAGATATATTCCTATTACAACTAATGTAAATGGAAGTATCAAAGGGCCATAACTTCTGAACGGCACATGTAAGAGCAAAACCCCGCCTTTTTGCACAACAACATATCAGGCCAAGCATTGTGGTAAAGTTTCATCAAATTCCCAGCAGAGGTGTAGGAGGAGTTGCGTTCACAAGATATATTCCTATTAAAACTAATGTAAATGGAATTATCAAAGGGCCATAACTTCTGAACGGAACATGTAAGAGCAAAACCCCACCTTTTTGCACAACAACATATCAGGCCAAGCATTGTGGTAAAGTTTCTTAAATTCCCACCAGTAGTGTAGGAGGAGTTGCGTTCACGAGATATACTCCTATTAAAACTAATGTAAATGGAAGTATCAAAGGGCCATAACTTCTGAACGGAACATTTAAGAGCGAAACCCCACCTTTATGCACAACAACATATCAGGCCAAGCATTGTGGTCAAGTTTCATTAAATTCCGACCAGTAGTGTAGGAGGAGTTACGTTCACGAGATATACTCCTATTAAAACTAATGTAAATGTAAGTATCAAAGGGCCATAACTTCTGAACGGAACATGTAAGAGCAAAACCCCACCTTCATGCACAACAACATCAGGCCAAGCATTGTGGTCAAGTTTCATTAAATTCCGACCAGTAGTGTAGGAGGTGTTGCGTTCATGAGAATATGTTGGACGGACGGACAGACAGGAGCAACTCTTAGTGCCCGTTGCCATTTCATGGCGGGGGCATAAAAACAAAAAAACATTTACCCACTAGATTTGTGTGCTGAACAAAACTTCCTTTCTGTTAACCCTTTCCTCCATAGATACACCTTTAGGACACGTGTGACCAGAGTAGATCCAGATCCAGTGTAGATCTGCACTGTTTGCTATTTGATTTATTAGGTAATTTTTTACCAAAATGCGACTAGTGCAGATACTGATCAGACGACACAGATGCTTTATATTTTTTCATTTTATATATTGATTTCAATAACAACCAGTTAAACCAATGATACATGACCTAGGTCTGAAGTGATTTTGTTTCATATTTCAACACTTTATTAGGCCATTGTGCTCTGTAATTAGAGATGTTCCAAATTCAAGTTTTGAAACAATTTTTCCAGCTCAAATTCCAGTTTTTGCCATTTCAGTAATCCTGACTTGTATGCTGTTGCTGCATCTTAAGTAACACAGATCATTATAGTTCAGTCTTAACCCTTCACTGCATGGAAACACATTCTATCACATGACTGACCAGTGTGCAGGCTGATCTGGATCTACCCTTCACTGCATGGAAACACATTCTATCACATGACTGACCAGTGTGCAGGCTGATCTGGATCTACCCTTCACTGCATGGAAACACATTCTATCACATGACTGACCAGTGTGCAGGCTGATCTGGATCTACCCTTCACTGCATGGAAACACATTCTATCACATGACTGACCAGTGTGCAGGCTGATCTGGATCTACCCTTCACTGCATGGAAACACATTCTATCACATGACTGACCAGTGTGCAGGCTGATCTGGATCTACCCTTCACTGCATGGAAACACATTCTATCACATGACTGACCAGTGTGCAGGCTGATCTGGATCTACCCTTCACTGCATAGAAACACATTCTATCACATGACTGACCAGTGTGCAGGCTGATCTGGATCTACCCTTCACTGCATGGAAACACATTCTATCACATGACTGACCAGTGTGCAGGCTGATCTGGATCTACCCTTCACTGCATGGAAACACATTCTATCACATGACTGACCAGTGTGCAGGCTGATCTGGATCTACCCTTCACTGCATGGAAACACATTCTATCACATGACTGACCAGTGTGCAGGCTGATCTGGATCTACCCTTCACTGCATGGAAACACATTCTATCACATGACTGACCAGTGTGCAGGCTGATCTGGATCTACCCTTCACTGCATGGAAACACATTCTATCACATGACTGACCAGTGTGCAGGCTGATCTGGATCTACCCTTCACTGCATGGAAACACATTCTATCACATGACTGACCAGTGTGCAGGCTGATCTGGATCTACCCTTCACTGCATGGAAACACATTCTATCACATGACTGACCAGTGTGCAGGCTGATCTGGATCTACCCTTCACTGCATGGAAACACATTCTATCACATGACTGACCAGTGTGCAGGCTGATCTGGATCTACCCTTCACTGCATAGAAACACATTCTATCACATGACTGACCAGTGTGCAGGCTGATCTGGATCTACCCTTCACTGCATGGAAACACATTCTATCACATGACTGACCAGTGTGCAGGCTGATCTGGATCTACCCTTCACTGCATGGAAACACATTCTATCACATGACTGACCAGTGTGCAGGCTGATCTGGATCTACCCTTCACTGCATGGAAACACATTCTATCACATGACTGACCAGTGTGCAGGCTGATCTGGATCTACACTGTACAAATATGTGATAAATGTCATATCTACGGAGTAAAGGTACACACTGGACTATTTAAAACAATCACATTCAACTAACATGTATAACAAATATTACCTTAAATCAAGACCTGGCTGGGATCCGAACTTTGCTGAAATGAAAAAAAACAACATTTCTGAATCCAACAATGGAATATCATAACTGACATTTGTATTAAAACAAAATTTGGTGTAGAAATACTGTTATTCTTTATGTATTTGCTGTACCAGAGTTTAAACCATACCAGCAATAAGCATAAATTCAGAATGAAGATATAGTAATAGCTTGTGGCTGCACTGTTTACCTGTCATTATCGTTCAGAAGCTTGAGGCTGCACTGTTTACCTGTCATTATCGTTCAGAAGCTTGGGGCTGCACTGTTTACCTGTCATTATCATTCAGAAGCTTGGGGCTGCACTGTTTACCTGTCATTATCGTTCAGAAGCTTGGGGCTGCACTGTTTACCTGTCATTATCGTTCAGAAGCTTGGGGCTGCACTGTTTACCTGTCATTATCGTTCAGAAGCTTGTGGTTGCACTGTTTACCTGTCATTATCGTTCAGAAGCTTGGGGCTGCACTGTTTACCTGTCATTATCGTTCAGAAGCTTGGGGCTGCACTGTTTACCTGTCATTATCGTTCAGAAGCTTGTGGTTGCACTGTTTACCTGTCATTATCGTTCAGAAGCTTGTGGTTGCAGCCAATGCATAGGTATAGGAGCATTTGAATGTTTGAATGATAATAAGATCTTTAAAATGAAAATAACCTATATAACTTATGTAAGTATGATCTCCAAATATCATCTTAATACACGGGCCTCAAAATCTTTCTTTACAGTCGCACAGGAACAACTAGGGCATTTTACCTCTAGTTGTATTGTCTTTTACTTTCTCTCCATGGACAGATCTTTGTTGTGGTGAAAGCTTGGCCAGTCTCTCCCAAGCTTACACCACACCAAAGTCCAGATTTTTATCTTAACTTGAGCACATGTAAGATTCTTTTTCTTAAATAGTCATTTTCTTAAAATGGAACAATAAAAGTTTTGTGTTTGTTAGGTTTTCAAGTTAAATATGATGTCATTTAAGTAATTTTGTAACACCAAGGAGAGTTCTTTCCCCCGAAAAAAGATCCAAAAGTTGTTACCCTGTCATGTGACTGGATTTTTGAATACCTTCTCCAAAGGGTATGCAAGTATTAACAGTCTGGTATAAAAATGCAACTGCAAACCAAGTGCCTAATGTCTGTTTTATAGTAAGTATAAAATATTCAAACAAAAAAGTATTTTTCTTTAAAATATTATTATCATGAGATGGGGCAAATCAAGGAAAATGCTGTTTTTGTTTGTTACTTTATTTGAAAACATGTTGTTGTTTTTTCAGTAGCTGCTGATATTGACGACAGAATGCTATTTTTACAGCAGAATACATAGTAAGCTAAGATAGCCTCTACTTGAGGACACCTTTTCCCATGTAATACAAGGCAAGAGTTACCACTAGGAATGTTGACAGTGTATCTGTTCACATCTAGGGGCTGGGGTCTAAATGGGGGTTCAGAAGGAGTCCGCCGATGTAACATGTACGTTATTTCATTCTCAGGATCAGATTTATTTCGTCCGTGAAGATGTCGATTGTTCAAGCCCCCACCACTGACTGACAGTGCCCCTGGTGGGTTCTTCACTGCTCGCGGGGGTAGCAGAGGCTCCGGAGATGTTTGACCAGGATCCGTGTTAGATATTGGAGCAGGATTGGGAAATGAGTGACTAACATGGTTAGCCATACCTGGAACTGTAAAATACACAATGTGGCAAATATCAGAACATTTTAATTGGACATATTAACCCTTTCCTCCATAGATACACCTTAATTTTTAGGGCGAACAGGTTAGATGCAGATCAGCTGGCACATTCGTGCCATCTGATTAGGATCTAAACGGTTCGCTTTTTGATTTGTTATCTCTGACCAAAATGCGACCAGTGCAGATACTGACCAAACGGCATAGATGTGCTGGCTGATCTGGATCTACACTGGTCGCACATGCGTAAAAATGCGTACATAAGGAAGAAAGGGTTAAATTATATTTCTTACAAAAAAGTTATTTTTGGTAAGAAACATGGTAAAACTGAAGAAGAGTAAAACCAAAAAAAAAAATGCCCCTAACAAACATGGTTTTAATGCAAAATTTTATATATATTTCATATATGCACAAATAAATAAAGAAGGATATATATTTTAGTAAAAATAAGGAATCAATTTCATGGAGCCACAATTTTGAACAATATTCATTAATTATTGAACAAATAGGCTTACTTAGAATATGAGTGTTTATCGATGATTAAAAACAATTAAGTTGAACTGATGTCCCTAATGAGAACAGAGAGAATTTGTTGCTAGAGGAAACAGTTGTGGTTGCTTCAATCTGACACTCTTATCTATTCATATTCTCATACATAGATCATAGAGATACAAGACATATGAGATAAAGATATATAAACAAAAGGTAGGTCAGACTCATTCTGTGTTAATTTATTTATTAAAACACAATGGATACCGTAATTGCTCTAAGTCTTTGGACAACTGAATTATTGTGAAATCCTTATTTTCCACAAAATTAAATTTGCTTTTGAGTCTCTTATTTTTGGGTAACTTTTAGGTTTGGTATTTTCCCTATATAGAGACACTTTCAGAAACAGAATTTTGTGACATGAAGTATTGTAGTTATTATTATTTTGACTATCCCAAGATTTAGGGTGATTACGGTTGATGTACGATATGTAAACAAATATGTCTGAATAATTCTCCAAATACTCTGACTTTAAATAAAGCTTTAGTGTCAAGGAACCAACTCAAAATGTTTCTGAGAGAAGGCAATTCAGCTTAAGTACAAGTGCCTTCTCTACTAATTCATTTATTTGCGTATTTACATAATGTATGTATATTTAACTTATCTGCTCACCTGGGGGTCATTTTAGACATAGGTGACATCCTGGTAGAACCACTAAACCAGTGTGTATTAATTTATCATATCATAGTGGCCCTACTGAAATGAACAACCTGGACCAACATCATTACTTCTCACAATTGTTTGTGCTAGACCATTACAGATATGCCATCAGTACCTAGTCTTTAACTAGCAGTCAGCTCTCCAACCAGCTTATCCGGATAAGTCACAAACATATTTTTCTGGTAAAGCTTGTAAACAGTTTCTTCGTGGGTGTTCAAAAACAAAAAACAAGAGTGCCAAACTGACACAAAATACGCCCGTCAAAATGCTGATCATCAAAGTTGCGTAACGATCCGATGAAAATTATTTGACTTGGAGAGCAGATACCGCTAATTCAGTTTTTGGACAATTCAAGGGCCATAATTCAGGAGTGCCTGGGGGGATTCGGCAGGTTATAGAACTTGGTCGAGATATTATGCCCACCAACATATTCACCAAGTTTGATAAAGACCGGATGAAAAATCTTTGACTTAGAGAGCGGAAACAGTAATTTTGGACAATTCAAGGGCCATAATTCAGGAGTGCCTGGGGAGATTTGGCTGGTTATAGAACTTGGTCGAGATATTATGCCCACCAACATATTCACCAAGTTTGATAAAGACCGGATGAAAACTCTTTGACTTAGAGAGCCGAAACAGTAATTTTCGACAATTCAAGGGCCATAATTCAAGAGTGCCTGGGGGGATTTGGCTGGTTATAGAACTTGGTCGAGATATGATGCCCACCAACATATTCACCAAGTTTGATAAAGACCGGATGAAAACTCTTTGACTTGGAGAGCGGAAACAGTAATTTTGGACAATTCAAGGGCCATAATTCAGGAGTGCATGGGGGGATTTGGCTAGTTATAGAACTTGGTCGAGATATTATGCCCACCAACATATTCACCAAGTTTGATAAAGATCGGATGAAAACTCTTTGACTTAGAGAGCAGAAACCATGTGGACGCCGCCGGCCCGCCAACCCGCCCGCCTGCCGCAGGTGTTCCCATAATACGTCCCGTTTTTCAAACGGGCGTATAACAAAGTACATTTTCAATAACAAAAATCAGTTAACACATAGATATGAATTCAGACCATCCTAAACATCAGTGCCATGTGACATTGATCTACACTGATTGCTGATGTGATAAAAGACATATTTATGGAGTAACAGGTCAATACATGACAATCATGCTGATGACAATATTTAAACAAAACAAAATCTATCATGCTTTGTTATCAAAATGCATTGTGTGAGTGTTTAATCAAGACTTTCTGCAACAAAGCCAGTCCGAAAAATCTACTAAGGGGACAAGACTGACCCTTTAAAGTACCATAAATAGTGCTGTCTGTCATTGTTAGGCTTTGAATGACCCTAACCTCTATTATGTCAGCCCTGAAATTTTGTTGGTAATTCAACAACCTTACTGACAATGTACAGTGGAACTTTGAAATCTTGAGCAATTGAACCTTCAAGCCAGTCACACCAATATTCATACATATTCTACATTAAAAGCTCCAACTTTGAAACCTTGAAACCTCAAGGACAGGTGTCAGTCCTTTGAAACATATTTCTTCTCTGTTTCCATTGAAACAACAACCATAAATTATTGTTTAATTATTGGTAAACTGTGACATGATATTTTACACCTTGTAACAGATTCCATTGCCTGTTAATTATCATTCTAACACGATTTGACGTTTTTCCCATTGAATTTGCTGTGAATTATTACACGATAATTCACTGCGCGTGCGCACAGCTATTACTAATTACCTGTCGGTATAAACTTATCATGTGACAATTGTATTTTTCACTGGGATTTGATTTCGCGCATTTAAGAAAGCACAAAATACGCGAAATTTTTACCTGCGCGTAATATGATGGTACCACAGTAATAGAATAATGTTTATTTTATATATTTAGATAAAATACTATAATTATTTTCCGCTATTTTGCGGCAATGTTAAGGTGACGTTAATGCGCCATTTAACAACGTCACGTCATTTCCGTTGTTTACATGTTATCTCCTGGTGCAGTATCAAACCGTTGGATTGACAAATACGGTTCGAACAACGACTGGAGAGTGCTGAATGCACGGTTGAATGGACATGTATTCAAGTTTGTTATTCAATCTTTTAATTATTATCAGTTTTTGAATTATGGAGATGTTTAGGGAGTAAACACTTACTGCCGATCTTATAACCCATTTGCGTTTATTACGACGCGCTAAAATTGAGTTATGATTATTTCGCTTATTCAGTCAGATGTGTCGTGTTAGAATTGAAATAATCAATAGCTTCCGGTGAATTATCGCAGGATAATTCACGGGGAGTCGTTCAGCTGCGTAGATATATATCACTCGGGGCTACGCCCCTTGTGATATATCCTTACGCATCTGAACTCCGCCCCGTGAATTATCCTGCGATAATTCACCGGAAGCTATTGATTTTTTCTTAAATAACCAATGTCTATTCTGCAGATTAGATTGAAAACAGTCTTTGATGATTGAAAATAATTTTATAATCACTCTGTAGCCCGGTGTGTTGAGATGATAATTATGAGAATTTAATTAGTAGAAAATAATTTAAGTATGAGAACTATCTTTGACAAAACAACAAACTTTAATATGTTACATGTATTTCACATGTCATTTGTATGCATATTTTTTAAAATCAAAACCAAGAAAATTTTTGATGTCTTCAAAAGAACAGCTTGGACAATGTTTTGAGCCAACATTACAACCTTACTGACAATTTCGCATGTAACATTTTGAACCTAACAGGCATTGTTGGAAGTCTTCAACAATGGTATGAGCCTGACTGAACATACAAAAGTCTCTACATTAACCACAGCAGTCCTTTAATGAAGTTCACAAATATTGTCTGTCATTAAATAATAATGCAATACAAGGTTTAAAGTCCTTAAATTAACCTAGTCAAAGTCCTGACATGAACCACACTGACATAGCCAAGAGTACTGACATAAAACTAACAGACAATTCTGTCAGTCCTGACATGAACCTCACAGACAATTCTGTCAGTCCTGACATGAACCTCACAGACAATTCTGTCAGTCCTGACATGAATCTCACAGACAATGCTGTCAGTCCTGACATGAACCTCACAGACAATGCTGTCAGTCAGAACATGAACCTCACAGACAATTCTGTCAATCATGACATGAACCTCACAGACAATGCTGTCAGTCCTGACATAAACCTCACAGACAATGCTATCAGACCAGACATGAACCAAACAGACAAAGCTGTCAGTCCTGACATGAACCTCACAGACAATTCTGTCAGTCCTGACATGAACCTCACAGACAATTCTGTCAGTTCTGACATAAACTCACTGACAATTCTGTCAGTCCTGACATGAACCTCACAGACAATGCTGTCAGTCCTGACATGAACCTCACAGACAATGCTATCAGACCAGACATGAACCCACAGACAATGCTGTCAGACCTGACATGAACCTCACAGACAATGCTGTCAGACCAGACAATCACATGAACCTTAACAGACAATTCTGTCAGTCCAGACATGAACCTTACAGACAATTCTGTCAGTCCTGACATTAACCTCACAGACAATGCTGTCAGTCCTGACATGAACCTCACAAACAATGAATGCTGTGAGTCCTTGCATAAATCCTCACAGACAAAGCTGACAGTCCTGACATGAACCTCACAGACAATGCTATCAGACCAGACATGAAACTCACAGGCAAGGCTGTCAGTCCTGACATGAACCTCACAGACAATGCTTTTAGTCCTGACATGAACCTCATAGACAATGCTGTCAGTCCTGACATGAACCTAACAGACAATGCTGTCAGTCCTGACATGAACCTCATAGACAATGCTGTCAGTCCTGACATGAACCTCACAGATAATGCTGTCAGTCCTGACATGAAACTCAGAGACAATGAATGCTGTCAGTCCTTGCATAAATCCTCATAGACAAAGCTGGCAGTCCTGACATGAACCTCAGAGACAATTCAGTCAGTCCTGGCATGAACCTCACTGACAATGAATGCTGTCAGTCCTTGCATAAATCCTCACAGACAAAGCTGACAGTCCTGACATGAACCCCACAGACAATGCTGTCAGTCCTGACATGAACCTCACAGACAATGAATGCTGTCAGTCCTGACATGAACCTCACAGACAATGAATGCTGTCAGTCCTGACATGAACCTCACAGACAATGAATGCTGTCAGTCCTGACATGAACCTCACAGACAATGAATGCTGTCAGTCCTGACATGAACCTCACAGGCAATGAATGCTGTCAGTCCTGACATGAACCTCACAGACAACTGAGTCCTGATATGGACATACAAAATGTTGTAAGTCCTCACATGAACTTAACAGACAATATGTTGTAAGTCTTCACATGAACTTAACAGACAATATTGTCAGTAATGATATGTACCTCAGAGACAATTTTGTCAGTCCTGACATGAACTGACAGACAAAGTTGTTTGTCCTGATATGAACCTAACGATATTGTCAGTCATCATATAAACCAACATACAAAGTTTGCAACAATTAGAGTGAAACTGCGCTTTTAAGACCACCATTGGGACTGGGAAAAAGTGGTTTTAATAGTGTGGTGGTCTTCATATAGGGGTAGACATCAGTGCAAAACTGTAAAATGGGACATTAGAATAGTGGTCTTATTAGCAAGGTGGTCTTAATTTCGGGGTAGTCTTAATGAGGTGTTTTACTGTAGTTGCAAAATATCACAGCTGTTTGATATTGGTTCAAATGAACCCTGCTTGTAATGAAGCAATCAGTATAACAAATAGTAAAATCGACATTAAATTAAACCAAAAATTCAGAACTACAGTCCAGTTGTGATTTTATGAATCGCGATTTTAAGAAATTACAGTATACTACAAATAAGGCGGCTTTTCTTTATTCAATATGAAAAATATGCGATAGAACGAAATCGCAATTTAACGAAAAATGAGATTTAGCAAATAATTAAGTCCCTTAAGCTTATTTACAATGTAATAAAAATGCAATTTAACGAATATTTGTCAGGCAGGTCATTTCACACTTTTTCGAGCGATATCCGTTTTTTTGTATTGTTGAGCAATTATCGACCCAAGCAGTTGTGACACGATACGCTCTGTAAACAACCAGCGGGCGTGTTTGCTTGTAAAAAGGGGTTTGAGTGAAATGTCAAATGTATAAAATTGTATAAAATCTGAAACACTTGTATTGCCTGTCATTCTACTTCTGCCATTCAATTCTGCATAATCTCATTAATAAATAATAATAAGATTTGCGTTATGTGCGATCGAAAACAATCATCACTTCACTGGACAAGCAATTGTTGATAGTGTGATTGACGAGTGTTGTTATGCCTTGTAAAAACTGTGGACTGAATGAATATGAATGTTGATGTTCTAATAATGTTATACAAGTAATTGGAAATTCATGTTGTGCTTTACTTGACTTTGTCTTTACTGACCTTGAAATAAAAATATTATTACAACTGTTACAATAACACATTACATCAAATTATGAAATTGACGATTTGCAATGGTATCAACAAGCAAAACATTCAAAAATTTGATACTACGAAAAATGCGATTTAACGAATAATCGGCTTGGTCCGATGCCTATTCCTAAAATCGCGACTGGACTGTATATCATAAATGTGAGGATACAAAGAATAATGATAAGGGCATACTATTGAGATAATAATATTGTATGTCCTGGTTAACAATAATTTAGGAAATAAAAGTGATGTTTAACAAAGTTTATGTATTGTTAAAAAACCAAAACCATGCTTTGGAGACAGACCCTGTTTTTCTCCTAATTTCAGAATACAACCCCTCTACAATCATAAATATATAAAATATTTTAGGGTCTAAACAGGACAAATCTGGGGATTTTTTTTTACAAATTGAAACTGTAATCAGTCTATCCACACTCAATGTTCTATCAAATAATAACAAGTTATCAGTTTGAACAATGCTGCCAGGCTTTTTTTCCATCTGCTTTAAGTCTGCTTAAATAATTTATTAGAAATTTTACATAATCAGATATAATATATTAACAATATGAGATGCCCTGTAATGATTTTCACCAATTGCAGGCCAAGAAATTAACAAAAATGCTCATTTTGTATCTGTTTTCTAGAGATGATCATAAAGATATTCTAGGTATCTGGGCTTGTTATAATTATAGTGTAACACAAAGTTGGGAGGAAAACAGGGCCCATCTCCAAAGTACCTGTGGAAAAACATCACTTCAAAGGGCTGTTTATTTTGTTTAGCATTTTAAAGACAAAATCATACACCACAATACTTATGCATTGATAAAAAACCTAGAACACCAAAACTAGTGCCTGGATTACAAAGTCCTAGAAACAATAGGTGGCTTACCATTCAAATAGTCACCGTACTCTGTTCATAAAACAGAAAACATTGATATTACAAATGTATAAGCACTTGAACAACACAAACATAACACACACAAAAATCATCTACAAAGTGCCATAAAATTTTTAATAAGCCAGTTTTCTCCTTTTATGTTTCCACTTTGATATGATTGCTGCAACTCTCCTTTGCAAATAAGTCAAGTTATTTTAGCAGGGGCCTGTCAATCCTGAATTCAAGAAAGGCTGAAATATCTAAACAATCATATAACAGTACCTTGAACCTATAATGCAGCACAAATTTTGCCTCATTTAGATGAACATTTGTATTTAGTTTAAGAAACAAAGAAAATTAACAGTGATCCTGACCTTTGACTAAGGAATATGGTTTTTGCGCACAACACATCTTTGTAGTGAGTATTTAGATTATTGGAACATATCTATAGACAGCTGCTCTGGAAACATAAAATCTTGTTAGTTACAGTGACCTTGACCCTGAACCTTGGAGGTGGGCACAGTGACCTTGACCCTGAACCTTGGAGGCGGGAACAGTGACCTTGACCCTGAACCTTGGAGGCTGGAACAGTGACCTTGACCCTGAACCTTGGAGGCGGAAACAGTGACCTTGACCCTGAACCTTGGAGGCGGGAACAGTGACCTTGACCCTGAACCTTTTAGGCTGGAACAGTGACCTTGACCCTGAACCTTAGAGGCGGGAACAGTGACCTTGACCCTGAACCTTAGAGGCGGGAACAGTGACCTTGACCCTGAACCTCGGAGGCTGGGTTTCATAACATCACTCAGCTGCATTTAGTGGAACACTTGTTTCAGTTTGATAACATTTAGAACTGTTTGCTCCAGACAAGCTCTAACATGAGAACATTGACATTCACCAGTTGGATCCTGTATACAACACATCAGCATTAATATTACCGTGTTTATGAGCTGCTATACAACAAATAGATTATACACATGTATTATCTGTTTCTCTAGTACTAATTTTATTGGGTGATAAGTTTGCATTCCTGTAAATAAATTCATGCTGCATAAGTATAGACATTTATTTTAGACTAAATTTGATGAATCAATGCTAGTTATCATCTATTTTCCAAGTCATAGATCAACCACTTGCTTTCAAAAACAAGATGGACTTTTTTGTTCTCACAAATCAGCCAGATGTTTGTTTCCGGCAGTCTATTACTTGCTAATGAATTCTGATTAATGATTTGTTCCCATGAAACCAGTCTCTTTTTTCCTAGGCTCATGACTGGTTCTGCACTGAAGATCACAATACTAAGAATGTACTCAAAACCTTCTGATTGGTTCATCTGAAAACTTTCCAACCTATCAGCTTCTTTATACTGGAGACAGGTTTCAAATCTCAGCTATAATATCTTAGACTAAGACATAAAGTCATGACTGGGATTTTCAGAAAGGAGGAATAACTAGCATTGAATACATCACCAATTGTTAGGAAGCATTCACCACTGATAACATGCTGATACCTAGGAGAGAACACTTATCTGGACATGCAACTAATAACATATCGTAACAGTATAAATAATGACATCTCTACACAACTTGTTTGGTACCTTAATTGTAATTCAGTTTTTGTACAGAACATTAACGGGCATAACTTTTATTACTGTGACCCTGACTTGAAGATTTTTGCTTCATCTGCTGCCGACTGTTGTTATAAGCAATATTATTTGACAGTTTGATGAAGAATTATTAGGAAATAGCAAAGACCGAGCCAACATTAAATTTCATGACAGATGAACTGGCAGATGAAGCAATCCACATGTATCATCTTTTCTTTCCCTTGTCTAAACATGCCAAAACTGTGCTTGAAAGTGAATGTTAACTGCACATGTCATGAGAGCAACATTGGGATGAGAGTTTCAGTTGTTGTTTGATATATGCTATGTATATACTAAATTTGATGAATCAATGCTTGTTATCATCTATTTTCCAAGTCATAGATCAACCACTGGCTTTCAAAAACAAGATGGACTTTTTGTTCTCACAAATCAGCCAGATGTTTGTTTCCGGCAGTCCATACCCCTGATGAAGTCAATTTAATGTTGACGAAAATGTTAGGGTAGATTTAACAAATTAGCACTGTAAGAACAAAACACTTTTCCCATATTATATATATATATATAAATTGTTACTTTTTATGTATATAATTTATCCTGAGATGAATCAAGAATCAAATAACAGAAAATATTTTCTAATAATTTACTGAAAAAATTATTTTTAAAGTGTAATATTTTCTCACCAAATTTTGCAAAATGCAGGTTGAAATCAGGTTGATAACGAATTCAGTTTTATGCCCATAAATCAAGCTGAATTTCCAGTTTTTGCCCATTACAACTATCACATGTAAGGATTGGCTGAAATCGAGACCAGTCTCCAAAAGTCCAAATCAAAATCAAAAGTTCTTTAGATTGGTCTGCAATCGCACTGTTTTATGATCTTGGTCCCAGAATGTCGAGTGCAGGCTGACCTGGTTCTTGTTGAGTGGATTTTACCGAGAATTGTTAGCATAAGATACATGGCAACATTGCAGAGTTGTACAGCAATTATTGAGCAGACAAATGGTAATCTTCTAAGTTTTTGCAGGAATTGGAAGAAACGATTAAGGTACCAAACAACATAAGTTTTTCTTAATATTTTCAATAACTAAGTTTGAATAAATATTGTTGTTTTCATTCCATAAATGTCAACTTTCAAGTCTTTCAATCTGTGTCCCAACCTCACAATTTACCATACCCCATAGTATTGTGGTATAACTTAATCCTGCTCACCTAGTTTCTGGACCATTTTACATGGGCATTAATATGAAAATAACTGTGTCCCCCATGTAAATAGTTTATATCCCGTGTATGACCTGTATGTATATTTAGATCAGCATCATCATCTGTGCAGTCTGATCTGTATCTACACTGGTAGCTTTCCGGTCAGAAATATTGTAATGAATCTGGAACTGATCAGTGTAGATCTGGATAAGACTACACACTAGTCACACACTGAATATAGGCCGTATCAATGGGAAACACATTGTAAACTGACCAGCAACTGTCTTTCAAAAATGTGCAGATGCTGTCATATATTCTCATAAAGCTAAGCCTTCTCATTGATAGATTTTATATTATTCATGATAATTTCTTAAATAATACATGATATAATTTCATTAAAGGCTTAAATTTGCACCTGAGCAAGTACCACACACAGTATTTTGCCCATTTAAGCAACTTCACAGCAATACAACAGAAAGCACAAGCACAAAATATATAAATAGGAGCATTATTTATTTGATTTATGTAAATGAAATGATTTGATTTAAATCCCACCTCTGACCAGTGTAGATCCAGATCAGCCTGTGCTGTCTGATTACAATCTTCACTTTTAGATCTATTGTTTCTGAATAAGAATGGATGTACAGGCTGATCTGGATCCACACTGGTCCCACTCGGGATATAAATGGAATATTAAACAGTTTGCAGTCTGTGGGTTCATATAATTTGATTTGCCTTTGTAAACAATTTCATGTGAAATCAAAGGTTGAGTGTGATCTTGTTGATGTATGCAACACTGACAAATGATTTTAACCTACAGACTGCAAACTGCCACTATATTCATTTTATTATTTACCCTACTTGCTCTAAAAAAAATTAAATATTCAATAACAAAATTGGGAGTCTACAACAAGTTTTATTTAATAGAAGAAATTGCGACAAAAATTCCCAATTTCAGATTTTGGTGTGTGCCAAAGATTGCTTGACAATAAAAAAGCTGTATCCATGGTTTAAAGTGATTAAGAGTAAATTATAAGCAATTGTACTTAGAGTACTGACAGACTTATCAGAGAAGCTTGATGTCATTGATCATAAGGGCTTTTCAAGGCAGGGGCCTAGCTAGGATTTCAGTCAGGTGAAGCCTACCCTGCTCCTCCATCAAGCTTTAAACATTCATAAACGAGATAAAACCGTTTGTATTGCAATAAAATAAAAATTATATAGTACCACCCCTGTTTTGATTGCATTTTTAACCTCTTATATTTTTATTCCCATGAAGTGTTTTACCCAAGGGTGTATCAGACATATCTGCAGCTACGCCACCTCAAGGCCAAGTTTTTGAAGATTATAAGATGGCGTAAAGATTTCTCTGTGGTTGTATTCGTAAAAAAATTGATAATTCTAGCTCATTAATGATTGACTGTAGTCTGAAGCCTTTCACACTGATTTAACACAACTAGAATCTAATTTGATGATGTGACAGCAATACACAATATTAATGTAAAGCACAATATGAATGCTTAGAAAAGTGGGCCTCACATAACTTCCCCTAAAATAAAACACTACACAAATTAACAAACCATGAACAAGCACAAATTATGTGATATATAGCGCACTGTATCATAGCAACTGAGGAGTAAACTGCCCCTGTGACTCCAGCCCAGTAAGTTAATTGCCCACTACTTAAAAGCATGATCAAATCAGAATCCCTACACTAAACAGTCACAGAAAAGCTCTGTTCATATGACTAAAGAGACAGGAAAGTTGACATAATAATAAGAAGGTAGGTTATGCTGCATTGCCCACACTTACTATTCCTCAAACTATTACGGAACCGTGTTGGATGCGTTAGGTGATGCTCTAAAAACAACAGTCATATAAACAACTATAACAACAGTCTCAACCTATCTACTCTGGTTGGCTTATTCAACAACATTTCTCGTCAATAAAATATAGGTGGTGCTCTAAATACAACAGTCATATAACAACTATAACAACAGTCTCAACCTATTCACTAAAGATAATTTACGGGCATGAAATTTCATGATTTTCGGGGGTTTTTTTTAGTAATATGATTTTTTCTAAAAGTGTGGTAACCTATAATTTTGCGGGTTTAAAATCTGAAGATAGATCTGCCATTGAAATACATGAAAATCAGTATCAAATAATTATTACAGAAGCACCTTTGTAATGCCTTGAAGCCATACATAATGGTAATTTATGAGATGCATGTGAAGTTACATTATCCCTTGCATAAATTATAATAATTTTACCCCAAACTACCATCATTTCCTGACTACAAACTAAATTTTCTTTATAATTATGATATAGTATACGATATTATACTCATATTTTATAATTATTTCTGATAACTTGATATCAAGAAACATGGTATAACAATAACCATGGTGTAAACAATAAACACATATTTTTAATCAAGGGCTGTCAGATTTTCTTATTCAGGCTGCAATCTTTCATCAGGAAACGATGGTAAAATATTCAAAGCAAACAGATTATCATTCAGAAGATAAAACCTCCAACACCATTACTTACTTCTTGGCTTTGAAGGTCGCCCGACAACATCAGATTCTGAGCGCTCCCTCGGAGAGTGTGGAATCTCCACTCCAATAAGACTTGATGGTCTTGAGCGAGGTTTTCTCGTCTCAATCTGCATAATAAACATTACCACAATTAATTTTTAAATATTGAGTGATTTATTTTGTTGTTTGGAGAAAGTCTCCTCTGAAGAACTGGGACATCGAAAATATTACAATCTTCTGGTGAATAAGACAATGTCCTCAGTCGTCACATGAACCTATAAGTCAAAGTCCTCAGTCCTCACATGGAAACCTATCAGTCAAAGTCCTCAGTCCTCCCATGGGAACCTATCACACAATGTCCCAAGTCCTCACATGAACCTATCAGACAATGTCCCCAGTCCTCACATGGAACCAATCAGACAGGGTCCTCAGACGTCACATGAACCTATCAGACAATGTCCTCAGTCCTCACATGAACCTAACAGACAATGTCCTCAGTCCTCACATGAACCTATCAGACAATGTCCTCAGTCTTCACATGAACCTATCAGACAATGTCCTCAGTCTTCACATGAACCTATCAGACAATGTCCTCAGTCTTCACATGAAGCTATCAGACAATGTCCTCAGTCTTCACATTAAGCTATCAGACAATGTCCTCAGTCTTCACATGAAGCTATCAGACAATGTCCTCAGTCCTCACATGAACCTATCAGACAATGTCCTCAGTCTTCACATGAACCTATCAGACAATGTCCTCAGTCCTCACATGAAAATATCAGACAATGTCCTCAGTCTTCACATGAACCTATCAGACAATGCCCCCAGTCCTCACATGAAGCTATCAGACAATGTCCTCAGTCTTCACATGAAGCTATCAGACAATGTCCTTAGTCTTCAAATGAACCTATCAGACAATGTCCTCAGTCTTCACATGAAGCTATCAGACAATGTCCTCAGTCCTCACATGAAGCTTTCAGACAATGTCCCCAGTCCTCACATGAACCTATCAGACAATGTCCTCAGTCCTCACATGAACCTATCAGACAATGTCCCCATTCCTCACATGAAGCTATCAGTCAATATCCTCAGTCTTCACATGAAACCATCAGACAATGTCCCCAGTCCTCACATGAAGCTATCAGACAGTCCCCAGTCCTCACATGAAGCTATCAGACAATGTCCCCAGTCCTCACATAAGGCTATCAGACAATGTCCCCAGTCCTCACATGAAGCTATCAGACAATGTCCCCAGTCCTCACATGAAGCTATCAGACAATTTCCTCAGTCCTCACATGAACCTATCAGACAATGTCCTCAGTCTTCACATGAAGCTATCAGACAATGTCCCCAGTCCTCACACTAACCTATCAGACAATGTCCTCAGTCCTCACATGAAGCTATCAGACAATGTCCTCAGTCTTCACATGAAGCTGTTAGACAATGTCCTCAGTCCTCACATGAACCAGACAATGTCCTCAGTCCTCACATGAACCTATCAAACAATGTCCTCAGTCTTCACATGAAGCTGTCAGACAATGTCCTCAGTCCTCACATGAAGCTATCAGACAATGTCCTCAGTCCTCACATAAGGCTATCAGACAATGTCCTCAGTCCTCACATGAACCTATCAGACAATGTCCTCAGTCTTCACATGAACCTATCAGACAATGTCCCCAGTCCTCACATGAACCTATCAGACAATGTCCTCAGTCCTCACATGAACCTATCAGACAATGTCCTCAGAAGTCCTCACATGAACCTATCAGACAATGTCCCCAGTCCTCACATAAGGCTATCAGACAATCTCCCCAGTCCTCACATGAACATAATGTTAACTTTTGACCACCGACACCTTAGGCAGCAGATGCCCTCATCACTAGGAGTGTAAATGACTAAGAACAGTTTTCTAGCACTCATACTGGTTTCACAATTCAAGGCAGCAATTTGGCAGACTGTACTCACCCATATCACAGGACCCTTTATCTTACAGTAAACCTGTAATTCCAAGTGTAACAAGTGTAGATTCAGATCCATGTAGACTGATTTTGATCTACCCTGTTTGCTTCTTGGTAAAAAAACACAGAATTGAATCTAAATGTAAACAGTGTTGATCCTGATCAGACTGCACTGCTGTGCCGGCTGGGCTGAAGGTTATAAAACTGAGATTGGAAACTAGTCTCAAATCTCAAGCATCTGATTGGCTGGAATGGCGACCAGTCGCCATTTCAGCCAATCAGATGGTTGAGATTTGAGACTGGTTTCCATGCTCAGTTAAATAACCTTGGGCACAGGTCTAGATGTACACTGATCACACAAGGGATAACAGTTTTCCCGCGAAGTAAAGTATTATAATGCATGGAGTGTTACAATGCAAGAGAAAACTTCACAAACCTCCAGCTCATCATCACTATAGTCTGGTCCCTCATCCTGAAACAAACAACAACAACATATTATTAATTTTTCAAAGTGTTCCATCTTAATCTAAATAAAGCAAGGCTTTTTTTGAGTTTTGTATTGATTTAAGATGAGTTTAATAATTTTAGTATTAAATTAACACAAAAATTGTATTCTTTTTCAAAAATTTAGTGGTTTCCATTAATTGTCCCATTATATCACCTAGTAGAGAGAACTTGAGTCATATGTAATTACGGCGACATCAGATTAAACAAATCTAGTCCCAACATAATATTTTATCCTACTACATTCCAGGTTGCAAAAACAAAGTAATAAAAAAAGAATGATTTTAAACCAGCTTGAGTCTAGAGGAGTCTTGAAACTGTACGCTAGTGGTGATTTAAAAAAATCTTGGCATTGCAACATTGGATTGTTGCTGGATTTAATAATAATTTGTCTAAAAATTGATTATAACTGTTAATTATTTTTGCTGAAAATGTCATATGGTCAAACTGAGGATATTTTTTAATGGATATCAGTGTCAGTGCCATTCTATATTCGATTTCATATTAAATCATAATAAAGACGTCAGAAAAGTTTCAAGAATATTACTTATTGATGCTAAAGTTCCTTACAAAAATTGATTGTTCAACTGAAGTGGTCAGCTGGCAAAAGTATTTTTAAAACTCTTTGTTTTGATTATTAAAAATGTTGATGAAAAGTGATCTGGACACAATATATAACTAGGTCTAATAACTAGTTATATATCAACTAGAATGTGCTGTTCCAAGGGACACTTGTTTTTTTAATTTATCTAAGATATATGTACTCAGGTCAACGGGCGAGTTGAACATATCATAGAGTAGGTTAATAAATGTGGATAAAGACCAATATCAGCAGACAACAAGTGCTTCATTCAATTAGTTGAAGATTGTATTAAATTTATACAGATATTTAATTCATGTCATTTTAAGGTATTGCAAACATTGCAAATGGCGAAAACAGGCTAAAATTTCAAGAAATGAATTTTGGGGAAAATACTTATTGCTACCTAGATTTAAGTGAATAAATGTATTTAGCTATGGATGTAGTAAATGTTTGCAAGCTCAGTTTAGTCTAATTCATGTTCTAATTACCAAGCACATACTAAAACAAAAGAAAAACCATTTGCATGAGAACTCTGAAATTCATGAACAATATACCAAAGCAACTCATACCTGAAATAAGTATATGCTGGTCTACAATGTTTAGTGCCAATTCGTTAAAATAATGTTAGGGTTTTCAAGAAATTCAAGGAAATCTTACTTCCTGATTCAAAATGAAAGTAGAAATCTATAGAAATCTACTTTCACTTTGAACCAGGAAGTAAGATTTCCTTGAATTTCTTGAAAACTCTAACATTATTTTGACGAATTCGCATTAAACATTGTAGACCAGCATATTCAGATATGAGTTGCTTTGGTATATTGTTCATGAATTTCAGAGTTCTCATGCAAACAATTTTTCTTTTGTTTAAGTATGTGCTTGGTAATTAGAACATGAATTAGACTAAATTGAGCATGCAAACATTTACTACATCCATAGCTAAATACATTTCTTTACTAAAATCTAGCTGGCAATAAGTATTTCCCCCTAAATTCATTTTTGAAATTTTAGCTAGTTTTCGCCATTTGCAATTTTTGCGACCTCTTAAGAGGAAAAGCTGCAATTTTCTGGCATTTTAAGACATAACAAAGTACTTTTTCTGACAATGCATTCACACAAATGTTTCTGTTTTGAAAATTTTATTAGTAATTATGAGTGGCCACACCAGTTCTCGACCAATCGTAACAACCAAAATTCATGCATCATATAATAAACTTTAGAGATTTTTTAATTTTAATTTTGACACCCAAACAGACCTTTTTTATCTAAAAAAAATGAACCTGAAGAATGAGTTACTCAAGACATTTCATATACCATTCTATCTTAAAATGGTACTAATTCGCCAAGATTTTATTTTTCCTTGTATTTTCACAAATACAAAATGCACTTACTCCACCTTTAAGTAATGTTACCAGGTATTATTGTACATATCATGTCCTAAAATGTACTTAAATCAAGCAAATGTATGTCCATACAGAACTGTCATTTGCAACATCTGTGCAAAATCTACACCATGAAATTCAACGTTGCCAATGTAAGCTGTTTGCATACTGTGATATTACTTTTTGCAGGGTAAATTTCACAATGACATTTTTATACTGGCATAATGAATTATGCTCATAAAATAAGCTATTCCATGGTTATGAGGAAGTTGGATTTAGCACAAAATATATCAAAATTAATCCAACACAAAATTTAATGATACATACAGTAATTAAATCCCATTCAATATTTATATGCTCAAATACATCTTTTTTTCCTGCCATAGCTGCCTTTGCCTGAAATAATACAAGTATAACAGTTTAAAATTTTCATTTACACACTCTAATAATAATGTTTTAAAAATCCTAATCTTTGATAGGCTATCTAAACCTTTTACACAATGGATAAAGCTTATATCCCATGTGTGTGGATTGTAGATCCATAGTGTAGATCCACCATGATCTCCATAGTGTAGATCCACCATGCACCATGATCTCCATAGTGTAGATCCACCATGATCTCCATAGTGTAGATCCACCATGCACCATGATCTCCATAGTGTAGATCCACCATGATCTCCATAGTGTAGATCCACCATGCACCATGATCTCCATAGTGTAGATCCACCATGCACCATGATCTCCATAGTGTAGATCCACCATGCACCATGATCTCCATAGTGTAGATCCACCATGCACCATGATCTCCATAGTGTAGATCCACCATGCACCATGATCTCCATAGTGTAGATCCACCATGCACCATGATCTCCATAGTGTAGATCCACCATGATCTCCATAGTGTAGATCCACCATGCACCATGATCTCCATAGTGTAGATCCACCATGATCTCCATAGTGTAGATCCACCATGATCTCCATAGTGTAGATCCACCATGCACCATGATCTCCATAGTGTAGATCCACCATGATCTCCATAGTGTAGATCCACCATGATCTCCATAGTGTAGATCCACCATGATCTACACAAGTTGCTTTTTAGTCAGAAATAACCTAATGAATCAAACAGCACAACGTGCAGATTCTGAAAAAATTAAATTGGTCATGCATGTGATATCAGCCATACCATCGAGTATATGGTTGGTATGTCACAGAGTATTGCTAACAACTCAACAGTCCCCTACCAGTTTATTAATTTGAAGCCTTTTACTTACGCTAAGATTCACACAAACAAACCCCAGAAGAGGCACACATATGCCATGATAAATGCTGATTTGACTAAAGTGTTGATGAATGTTCATTCATAGTCCTGAACTGATGCAATGGTTGAACTATTAAGTGGTAAGCATTTATGATACAGAAATCTGGTAAATTACAGTGTTTAAATTTTGATTGCAAATATATTAATATTCACTTATTTGTATTGCAAAAGTTATATGGTTAACGATAAGTTTTATGAGCAGAAATACCTAAACATTACTTGAAGTAGGGTAGATGTTTGTAAAGAATTAATGTACTTTTATGTATTTTTATTTGCTTGATGTGTCATGAAAGACAAGTAAGTGTCCTGTGTTGCAGGAATGACAATTCTTTGGTCTTGTCAGTTTATTCCCTTTTTCTTTTTATGATATGGTACACAAGAGCCTACTAGGTCAACAGTTACCGTCAAACAATGATCAAGTCATTTAAACCACTTACTAGTTCTGCACAAAACTGAAAGCCGTTTTCCAGGGCTATGTCATATGCAGTTTGACCTTTATTGTTCTTTATATTGGCAATATCTGGTTTGAGTCTCAGGACACATTTCATGCATTCTGATTTGTTCAACATTGCACAAAGGTGTAAACAAGTGTTGCCATCCCGAGTCTGTCGGCCCAGACCATTTCTGAAAACAGAGTACCAGTGATATTGTACTGTGGTTCATGCAGACATGTTTGTGCAGCAGCCACAATGAGATTATTATCAGGGCATAATTTCATACATTTATATTAAATACACAGAGTGATCATATCATACTGAAATTATTAAACCAGTCATCTAAATCAATATAAAATGAGGCTTTTGCCATTTTTTTTATCAACTATACTAAGTTTATATCATTTTAGATGCCATTTAATAATTTTAGTATAAAATGAACACTAATGATTTATTCTATTTATCACATAACCTTAACAAAAAAGAGCAATTTCCATTTATTGTCCCCTTGCATTGCTTGTAGAATGAATTAAGAATGTGTATAATTCGGTCGTATTGGGTATAACATAAGCTAGTCCCAGCAAAGTATGTTATCCTACCCTTGTCCCATTAGCCAAACAGGTAATACAAATAATTTCAACTGCACTAGTCTAGGAATACATTTTTAACAGTTATAGGCTGATGATGTTGAGTAAATTGATTATCTCTGACGTCATTTGTGTAAAACTTTCATAGCGGCATGACAACATTTGATTTTTTGCTAAAAAGTTAAACTATAATTTGGATTAAAAATGGGTTTTAACTGTTTCATTTTTCTTCTTAAGATTTTTAAAACCAAACCGATAATGTTCTAACTAGAATTCGGTGTTCCACGGAACGGTATACTTAGTGCAAGAACGGTATATCTCCTTCATATTTTATTGGTACTTATACCATTATTGCACTAAGGTGACGATGTGTCGCCTGTCTGCAAAATGTTGAAATGTGGGCTTATGTTTAATCATATATGATAAAAAGATTTAATTCAAGTTGATTGCAATACTACACTAGAATCTGGTGTTCCATGGAACACACATGTCACCTCAATTGCATCTGAAAGGGGCTTAACTAAAAATAATGAAACCCGAGTTATCATTCTTGTTTTCACCAATGGCATGCAGATCAGGGATTCTAAAATCGTCGGCAGGCCGGTCATTGACCGATTTTCGGGAAGAATGTCCGATTTAAATTTCAAAATTGGTAAAAAAATCAGGATGAATAGTGGCCCATAAATTGTTACAAAAAATTACCAAAATGTACATTATTTCACAGCTTAATCAGCTATTAATCTGTCAATTATCGAATTCACAACTCTGCAACCATGACTACCACGACTACACGTCCCGTGAATGGCCTGCGGCATAGATGAAACGGGATGTAGTCGGTCTCATTTTAACAACGAGCGGGTTTGTTTAATTTGCAAATGAACTGCGCTAGTCAGGCTGTTTAATGTCAGAATTAAAAGTGGCAATACCCGTGATTTTATTAATTAACGTACACAAACAAAACAGTTAGCATTTTATTGAAAGAAGTGTTAGTCCGATATGCGTAATTCTGAATGACCGCCGATCGAATAAAATAAAGTAAGTTTAAAAATGCTGTTTCGCAAATTTAAAGAAAACTTCTACAATGCAGATTTTAGTTAAATTGATTGCCATTCACAGCAAAGTTGAAAGGCTCAAATGAATAGATACTTAATGTGAAAATTAATCGAGTAACTGGCTTGCTTACTTACGGCTATAACGATTCAAATAAATTTTAAATTTACAAAAATCTACGTACGCAACATTAATTTCCGACTCAGAAATGAATGTTGCATACGCAGACTCGTGTAAGTTCTTGTAGATTCAAGAATTACTAATTCATGACATAATCGACGTATATTTACGTAAAGCGAATACTTGCCTCTCGTAATTCGGAGAGTTAATACATGTTCAATGAACTAAAAAATCCACTTCACAATGGCTATGAACACTGCTTTAGATTACTATTTTGAACCGTTACGTCACGTTTTCAATGCATGGGATGCTTGTGTATTATTACAACAAAGACGCTGTAAACTTAAAACGTCGCGTGCCGCTCTAATATATCGATCAAAGAATTTTTCCGTCTACAGCCCAAAAATCATGAAATTAATCTGTTGGAAGGTTGTAGGATATCGCCGACGAGAATTTATGTTGTAAGAGAGGAATGAACTGCGGGTCAGAGAGTTAAATGCACTGAACGCGGGGACTGGAAGTCGCAGTTCGTGCGAACCGGAAGTGGGGGGATAGTCAATTTTGGCGCCAATGTCCGATTGCGAATTTGAAATTTTAGAATCCCTGATGCAGATGATATATAATTATATTCCAAATATTAAGTAAAAAGGAAAAGCACTTTCAAATTTATAGGCAACATTAAGTTAATATTAAAGTTGCATTTGAATAGGGCATAACTCATAAAATATTTAAACAGGAGTAATCATTCTTGTTGCCACTGATGGCATTGTTCATAAAGATGATATATTTCCATATTTATTGAATATGACAAGTAATTTCAAAGTTAAAGGCAACATTAAGTTTCATGTTAAAGTTGCATTTGAAAGGGGCATAACTCAAAAATAGTCAAACATGAGTTATCATTCTTGTTGTAACTGAGGTTGTTGTTCATGATGATGATATATTTATTCCAAGTATGAAGTGAATAGGACAAGAACTTTCAAAGTTAAAGGCAACAT